>VZRN01005011.1:614153-720922 GCA_013397935.1 Dasyornis broadbenti
CGGCTTCCGGCGGCCCGAGGAGCCGGGCAAGGTGGACGGGGATTTCCTGGAGGCGGTGAAGAGGCACATCCTGAGCCGGCTGCAGATGCGGGACCGGCCCAACATCACGCACGCTGTGCCCAAGGCGGCCATGGTCACGGCGCTGCGCAAGCTGCACGCCGGCAAGGTGCGGGAGGACGGCCGCGTGGAGATCCCCAGCCTGGACGGGCAGGCGAGCGCCGGGCCCCCGGCCCACGACCCGGTCTCCGAGATCATCAGCTTCGCCGAGACAGGTGGGCGCCGCCCGGCCACGCGCCCCCGCCGCCAGCGCACCCCTACCCGACCCGCCGTGGCCCCTGCCCTGCCGCGCTCCCCGCCTGTCCTGCCTAGCCCCGTCTGTCATTCCCCCTACTTGACCCCTGTCAGTCTTCCCTCTCGCCCTGCCTGTCCTGCCCACCTTCGCTTTCCGCCTGCCTGACCCCTGGCAGTTCCCCGGTTGCCCTTGCCTGGCCCCCTACGCACCCTGCCTGTCCTCCTGCCTTTCCTTCTGCCTGCTACAGGCACCTGGCCGCCGAGCTCACTCGCTTGCCCTCCGCCTCATTCGCTCTCCCCGCTGCCCCGCACCGTCTCGCCCTGGCCCTGCCCGCGCCTTTCCATCCTCCCTGCTTGTACCCCTGTGCCCGGGATTCTCCCTGGGTTGTGCCCTGCAACTCCCCTCTCATGTCCCTCCATCCCTCCGCAGCCTCTGTGCCCCCGGCTCCCCTCCGGCGGTCCTTCCAGCTGCACCGGGGTTTGTCTCCGTCCCTGCCTGTCCCGCTGTCCCTCCTCTGCCTGTCCCGCTCCATCGCTTGCATCCCTTGCCTTGTCTGTCAGCCCTTCATCTGGTTCACTGCCTGCATCTGTCTGTTGAGGCTTGCATTTGCCCATCCTCTCTTTCCGTTTGTTTCCCATTTATTTAGCTTTCATTTGCAGTATTGGCCTTGTCTGTTTGTCCACTGCATGCAGCGTCCTACCAAGTGTGTGTCTGTCTCCTCTCTGTCCATCAGTCCATTTACTAACTGCTCTCCATCCCCACGGTACCAGCCATCTCAGTCCTGTCCAGCCATTGCAGTTATGTGTCACTGAATCCCTTCAGCACAGCTTTCCAGTAGTTTAACCACGGTCCCCGTGAACTTTGCACATCTGGCTGTAACACCATCACTCTGCAAATTACCTCTCTCCTGTCTATCTGCCCATTTGTCCTTCCCTTCATTGCTCTGTCGCTCAGTTCATTTTTCTCTCTCTATCTTCTTGTGGCATCTATATATCATTTGTCCACAAAATAAATCTCTTTCTATCCTGTATGCTGCCCACTCATCTTCTTTATCTACCCTCCCACTTACCAAAGGCATATACATTTACAGTATCTATGGGATCTGTTGCATTATACATATGCTTGTTATATTCACATACAAAATTTATGAGCGCGCACAATCTCACACAACACAAGTGATGTGGATCGGTGCAGCAAGACCGTACTGTTCTTTTTCTGTCACTGTCACCACAGTTTATAAAAAAGTTGTGTATTTACTAACATGCAAAAGGCTTTCTTAGTGTACATTTTGGGGGTTATTATTTTTTAATAGGCTGTTGTTGGGAGATTGGGGGTGGGCTTGTACTTCCATTTGGTATTCAGTCAATCGCTGTCTTTTGTAACACTTCCAAAATTGACTTTATGTAAAACGTAGACAAACACAGTGAAAATTTTTGTCACTGAACTATTACAAGGTACTGAATGGGCTCTGGAGGCACATTTGAAAGGCATCTAGGGTAACAAATGAAGACACCGACTATGCAAAAAATCCCATTCAGAGATTGACAAAAATGCTAAAGATTCTTAGTAAAGGACAAGGCAGAAAAATCTACATTTAGCTCTTTACAGACGGAAGAAAAACTGATAAGGGCAGATGAGAAAATGCCTTTCTAGCAATAATTTTAAATAGCGGTTGGGATGCTTTGATTCAGGGAGCAGAATTATGGTCGCCGCCATAAAGGCCGGCACATTTACCACCTACACCAAATTTAGTTAGGACTTAGAGTACAAAATTGCAGGAAGGCTCCTGGTATTTCTAAAATATTTCATGCAGCAGGCTCTTCTGTTTACAAATAAGGGGTTATGTCAGACATTTGGTGACATTTGGTTTTCTGTGACAATTTCTCTCCTTTAATTCTGGTGTTGCTGAAAAGCGTATTGAGAACAGCCAATAACGGCGTTACAGCAGGAACAACCGCTTCATTGCCTTGCCTCGTATGGGAATTCATCGTTTCAGGGAGAAAAGGCAGAGATTGAAATGATTAATAATAGCAGATATTCTACCAGACTAAGTGGGGGTTAGCTTGATCTCTTGGACAAACAGGCGCATTACTGAAATATTTTCCGTTCTGTCTTGTGAATCCTGTCCTTTAAACTGTGACGAAGATACGTGCAAATCGAAACAAAATCCCTGGTTTGGCTTTGGCGTTTTAGTGGTTATTGAAAGAGCTCTCCCCATGAGAATTGGCAGGTAGCTGAAAGTTAAAACTATTCTTAAACTGATGAGATAGCAGAGTCCTGGTGCCGGTCTTTTTCAAGGTGCTGCTCTAGCATCTTTAAAGCTGGCTGGCTGGAAAAAACATATATTCTGGAAAGCTCTTACTGATGTCTGTGGATCTGACACATCCAACTACAGCCCGATGTTGAAGGTTGCTGTGGGAAGTCCCTTTTTCAATTAATTCTGGTTGCAAATTGGGGATATGTGATGCAGTGCATGCCTTCTGGCTGGCATGGCCCCGTTGCCATTCGCTCGATCTGCTGTGCTCTAGCTTTGTCCCTGAATCCAGAAAGGCACACAAGCTAATGTTTCCTTTTTGACTTAATCTTGCTGATTTCTCCTTATCTTGCAGACGATCTGGCCTCATCTAGAGTTCGCCTCTATTTCTTCATCTCCAATGAAGGGAACCAGAACTTGTTTGTCGTTCAAGCCAGCCTGTGGCTTTACTTGAAGCTGCTTCCATATGTCTTAGAGAAAGGCAGCAGGCGAAAAGTAAGAGTCAAAGTCTATTTCCAAGACCCAGACACTAGCAACAAGTGGAATGTGGTTGAAAAGAAAGTTGATCTCAAAAGAAGTGGTTGGCACACTTTTCCCATGACAGAGGCGATCCAGGCTCTGTTTGAGAGAGGAGAAAGGAGACTGAACTTGGATGTTCAATGTGAGGGCTGTGAAGAGTATTCAGTGCTGCCAATTTATGTGGACCCTGGGGAGGAATCCCACCGGCCTTTTTTAGTGGTGCAAGCCCGCCTCGCCGATAACAAACACAGGATCCGGAAAAGAGGCCTGGAGTGCGATGGCAGGACCAATCTATGTTGCAGGCAACAGTTTTACATTGACTTTAGACTCATTGGGTGGAATGACTGGATCATAGCACCATCAGGTTACTATGGGAATTACTGTGAAGGGAGCTGCCCGGCCTACTTGGCCGGTGTCCCGGGGTCGGCTTCCTCCTTTCACACCGCTGTCGTGAATCAGTACCGAATGCGGGGGCTGAACCCGGGCACCGTGAACTCCTGTTGCATTCCAACCAAACTTAGCACAATGTCAATGCTGTACTTTGATGATGAATACAACATTGTGAAAAGGGACGTTCCCAATATGATTGTGGAAGAATGTGGTTGTGCTTGATTTAAGGTGTGTTTTAGGGGGGAAGAGAGAGAGAGAGAGGGAGAGAGAGAGAAACATTCCCGTACAAGATGGTGTTGGAGGAAGTTTCACTGTGTATCCAGGCATCAGTGTTGGAAAGTCACTGTGGAAAAGTTTGACAAAAAAAAAAAAAAAAAAAAAAAAAANAAAAAAGAAAAAATAATCATTTCACTTTGGTGTCAGGACAGTGACAGTTTGTGGATCATGGACACTTATATATTCTACCACTTATAAGTTAATGCTATGAAATATCTTAAAGACACACACACACACACATGCACACACACACTTGAAATGTGGGCATGCACACAAACACGCGCTCATACACACAGACACAGACACAGACACAGACACAGACACAGACACAGACACACACACACGAGGCAGCTCGGAAAAGGGACATGAGCACAGAAAGTCAGTGACCAGTGACGACGGACCTAAATGCCTGCCAGTACGAGTGAACGGCTGAGCAGCTGTTTCCCTGCCTGCCGGTGAAGCCAGACCGAAATGAGCTCCCTTTGCTCAGGCAAAAGCACAGACTGTGAGAACACAATGCATCTTGCACGCAGGTGTCAAAATGACCAAACTTAGAAAATAAAAAAAAAAAGAAAAAAGAAAAAAATAGTCGACGGTCACCTCTGAGGTCTAACAGGAAGCTGCAGGACACCTGCCTTGGGAGGCGATCACTTCCTCTTAATTTAAATTTATCTAAACATAAACATCACAGATATCCACTTCTTCCTACAGTACTTCCAGCAAGGAATCGTGTGGTTCCATCAGGGAGAGAGAGAGAGAGAGAAGAGAGAGAGAGAAAAGGGAACAGACATGTAAGAAACTGCTGTATTTCTAACACCTGGCTGTTGCAAAGTCACAAGCTGGGCTGGCATGATCTGTTGCTTTCACTGCCCACTAGCAACCCATGGTTGGCAACACTCGCCATGTCTTGGAAAAGGGAATTGATACTGTATCTAGATTGTGTTGACTGTTGGCATCTCTCACCATTCGAAGAACAAAAAGTCAGAGTTGCAATCTGTGTTCTTCAACGGAGGACTCGGCAAGTCCATGTCACATGGGGGATGAGCAAACAAGCAGTGGCCACCACGGCTAAACCAATCAATCCTAAAGAGGAGTGGCAATGACAGAGTGGAGACGTTCTGAGAAATGCAGTGTGTTTAATAGGCGAGGAACATTTTTACAAGTCTTGGAAAGGAGGAGAGTGGGGAGTGCTTTCAATTTCCTTACCAGGAGGTGTCAAGGATGGCCATAAAGATCAGAAAATAATGATACAGCATAGCACTTGCAAACTGCTTGAATGCACGTATAATAGCACTTGCAAATTTCAATGCCTTGAAAAGTGGTACTTGATAGTGCACTTATCTTTGCTCACTATCTAGGTAAACAGGTGCCGCATGAGCTATGCAATTTAAAGTGTTGACCCATACTAGACAAAACTGGACTTATGATATGACTTTTTTATATTTTTTATACTTGAAATTAAATCTTTTGCTTCTTTTTTAAAGCGAATGATTGCTTTTAATGTTTGCACTGATTTAGTTGCATGATTAGTCAAAAACTGCCATTTGAAAAAAAATGTTATTTTTATAGCAGCAAAAAATGAATACAGTTAAATGTATTATACATAAATTTTGGAACCAAAGAGGCCAACATATTAGTTATAATTTTTATGAGATGGCAAAGCCATCATATATCATGTAGTCATACTGAGCAATCCCTCACGAGGCCTACCAATTGTTTCAGGGTACAAAATGGATTCTGTTTGTTCTATTCAGTGTCTTTTCTATACCATACGCACATGGAATGTAGAGTGAAAAAAAAAGTGACTATTGTAGAATACATTACAATATGTGCATCCTTTAAATCCAATTTTTATGTTTATTTAATAAAGTTCCTTTTAGGTTCTGTTCCATAATAATTTAAACCAAACAATTTTCACTTAGATTTGCTGTTAAAGTATTTTACATTTGTGTACAGTTTAAATAAATAAAAAAGATTGAAAACTGGATGTGCTTTTTTTTTTCAGTATGTAACATCTGGAGGAACTCGCTTACTTTTGGGACTGAATACGCTGCAGACGGTGAACTGTCGCATTAGACCGTAGTCGTATTAGTCATTGCAGAAAGCCTTGTCTGAGAGCTCAGCTGCGATCCTAAAAATGTTACACTCCAGTTTTATTGCTGTCTATACATGCAAGCATCTGCTTCTTTCTCTCTGCAGCAGTGCAGGGGCTCTGGGCGCAGGAACGGCACTGTTCCGCATACCTGCAGGTCATTTACAGCAAGTTCCTGGTTCACCTGCTGTGTAAGAATGTAACTTCTTCTCTGGGTCACTCCCTGACTGCTTAGGAGTAAAAAAAAATATGTGGAAAGCACTTCCAGGAATAAAAAGGAATAAAAGACCAATAGTAAGTTTGATTACTTTTTTTTTTCCAAACTAGCTGACACTAAGAGAGGTTTTTTTCTTCTTAGTAGAATACATCCCTTTTACTAACAAACCTCCAAAATGCTGACAAATACTCAAGCACTCAGCTGCACATATACCCAGATACTGATTTAATTGATCTTCACAGATAAATTCTTCCTCCTGGAGAAGTGAGCAAATGCCAGCTGAAGCTGACAGAAGGACCTCTGTTGACTTAGCAAATGTTAGATCTGACCCTGAGACCTGAAAGGTGTTGAAGAAGCAAGATCGTGCAACTAATGATGGGTTCTAGTTACAATTCACATTCAGGTTTAGCTCTGCCCAGCTCTCCCTACAGCCAGGAACGGGCTAAACGAGAGAGCTGGAGGAGTAATTTGCTGTGACTGTGTCAACAATCTATTTCACAGAACTTGTCCTCCAGATGAAATTTTTTGAATATATCACAACTTTCTCACCACCTCGAGCTGCACATTGATTGTCAAAGCCACCACCTATTGTTGCTGCTCCATCTCTCAGCAGCCTTCTCTCTGGTTTTTGTTCCCTGAGTCAACTGTGTAACTGATTAGTTCAATAAATTCCCCTTGAAATCAGTGGCAAATACCCATCCTTTCACTCTGAAGGCATATTTGCCCTAATATGATACTGTCATTATAAATAAGACTGGGCTGCACTTAAAAAAAAAAAAGGATATATTAAGAAATCTTGCCCATTGAAATGCAAGGCCCTGGAGGCTGGCTCCAGTTAGGTTTCGTTCTTAAATGAAAGTGTTTGGTTCCTGGGGTCAAAAACAAACCCTGCATCGGACACTGGGACTCCTGTGCTCAGGAGGAGAGCAGGGTGTCTCAGCATGGGGTTTGGACCTGCCGCCCTGGGGAACAGAGAATTGCTGGATACTTTGAGCTTGGGCTGGCCAGAAGCAAGGGGCAGGAACAGGCTGTGCTCTGCAGCCTGCTGCAAACCCACAAGAAAGCTCAGGTTGCTGAACGCTTTCACAGAGGCCATCAAAAAGTACCCCTTTTCTTGGTAAAGGTCTTCTCCAGTTTTCTTCTCCTGTCTCTGTCTTCTCTGCTCCCCCATTTGTAGATAGAGTCATGATGTTTATGGGGTAAAAAGTGAAATGCAAGGAAGAGCATGAATATCAGGACAAGGTGAGGGGCATCACCTCGGAGTGGGAAGAGCTGGATCATAGTCCAGGCTCCCAGGTCCTTTTATTTTGTGTGAAAGAGATTAGAAATCGATGTAAACTGAATATGCTTGGCCTTTTCTGCAGCATGGAGTCACTTGCTGCACTGGACATCTTAAAGACAGTGAGATGTTCTTGAATCCTGGTGCCAACAACAACCTGTAACACAGATTTCTAAGGCTAAAATGAAATAAAATCAAAACATCTTTAATTTCATGGGACCCAAACTGAGAGAGTTTGGGCTTAAATTTTCAGAGATGTGACAAAGCTACTGCTCTTGCCAGCTTTTTACAGGGGAGTGCAGGAATTCTGCTTTGTGCAGCTTTTACCTCCTGCATTTTTGAAATCAGGCAAAATGAAAAATGAGACGCCCAAGCTTGATGGCTGATTTTCAAAAATTTTGGGGTTTTCCCATCTGTCATTCCCATCCTTATAAAACTGAGCATTCAGTTTCATTGCTTTATGCCAGGTTGTGTACTCTACCTCAAAACACAGCTGGGTCACATCCATACCCCTCCCAAAGGTGACTTGGTGACTCTCTCTTGTCTTTGATAGGCTTTGAACTTGATTCTGAAAATGCTAAATCAGGGTCTTCTATCATGTGACAGAATCAATCTCTGGAGCTGGAAAATCTTCATCCTTTAAAATATTCTAACACAAGGCATAACTCCGTCCCTGTGCCTGGACCTCCAACTGGTGTTAATGAGGATGGTGTGAACAGGGTGACTGTCACAATGTGGTGCAGCAGAGCACTCATTGGATTGACTCTGCATATATCACGTATTTCCACACACCTGCTCCAAAATTGCCAGCTCTCACCTTCTTTGCTTTGTCACTTGTGAGAGATGAAGTCAGCAACTGAAAATTAATTGCTGCACTTGCCCTGCCATGGAAGAAGAGGGAAACCCCTCACCAAATGCATCCTTCATAAGGATAGTTTTTGTATGGAGTGGTTTCTACTGTGAAGGGTAGGAGACCATTTGGCAAAATGGATCAGAAATACAAACTTCTGTCTGAGAGGAGAGTCTCAGCTAATGCTGGTGTCAGTCTGCAGTAACTCCCCTAAAGTCTGCAGATGTAATTCAGGGCTAGCACCAATATAAGTAAAGACACACTTGAATCTGATTTTCTGGAATTCCTTATTGGATCCAGCTCATTCTCAGTTCTCAGTATTTCTAAAAAAAATAATTTTTCCTTTAGGATCAGCAGCTAAAAGATTTAGCGAAACCCACAGATGCTGTGTGACAGATCAGACCAAGCATAGAAGACATCTAACTTTGTCATGAATTTCCTTGCATACACTGGAATTTGGCCAGGAATTAGCAACCTGCATCAGTAAAAAATACCCCAGTAGCTTTCATTTGCTTGCCCAGTCAGTACCCTTGAACGGAAAGCTGGATTTACATGCCTGCTTGTAACAGTAGGGTCCAATTTTATTTGGGTAACTTCATTGATTTCAGGGGAACTGTTTCTGATTTGTACTAGAGTAAGTGGGAGCAGATTTAGGTTCTTTAAAGTTCTTCCAGTTTAGCTCTTGGAATAACTTATATTTCATTATTATGTGTTTATGTAATTAGTGCAATTATATCAAATTATATAATTGGTACAATTACTTGGACTCATGTAACCACTGCATATAGCATTCCATGCTGTAAAATGTTTTACTCTGGGAAAAATAAAAATAATAATAACAATAATAAAAAAAGGCAGTCAATATTACATGGGAATCTTAATTTGTTTTTAAATTCCAGTATCAAATTTAGGGCCTGACCACATGCAAGGAACTTCTGGTTCACATCAGTGGAATCTCTGAGCAGGCAGATTGCAGCCTTCACCATAGATACTGCGTTTTTAATCTGATTTGGCCAATTCTATTCAACAGAGGCCCTCCTGGAATGCGTGCAGCTCTAACCAGTCTTCCTTGTACAAAGCAGAGATGTCAAGCTTTTACACATGTGCGCGCGCGCGCACACACACACACACACACGCACGCACACATACCCCCCATATAACCTGAGAAATCTCTGAAGCCATCAGATCCTGAGATATGTCTACAGCTTTTTCATACTTGATCAGATTTACTGTCTCTGTGATCTGTCATTGAGAATTTTGAACCCACATTTTTATTAAATTCATAAACTCCCTCCTTTTGGTCATTGAAAGTGTTTTGCTCCCCCCCCCCCCCCCCAAANCATTGCTATGAAAGCTTGGAAATACAGGTGTTCTGCTGAATGTGTTGTGGGCAGAGGGAGGTTCTTCTGCCCCTTTACTCCACTCTCATGACAACCAACAGAGTCTGCATCCAGCTCTGGTGCCCCCAGCATAAGACAGACATGAGCCTGTTGGAGAAAGTCCTGAGGAGGGTCATGAAAATGATCATAGGGCTGGAGTACTTCTGTGTAGACAGACTGAGAAAGTTGGGGCTGTTCAGTCTGGAGAAGAGAAGGTTTACAGTACTTAAAAGGGCTTACAAGAGAGCTGGAGGGGGACTTTTTACAGGGGCATGTAGTGATAGCCAAGGAGTGATGGCTTAAACTGAATGAGGGTAGATTTAGATGAGCTGAAAGCAGCAATTCTTTGCTGTGAGGGTTGTGAGACACTGGAACAGGTTGCCCAGTGACACTGTGGATGCCCCATCCCTGGAAGTGTTTAAGGCCAGATTGATGGGACTTTGAGCAACCTGGTCTAGAGGAAGATGTCCCTACCCATATCATGGGGGTTGGAACTAAATAATCTTTAAGGTCCCTTCCAAACCAAACGATTCTATGAGTCCATGAAAGTCAAAGTAAGGACATCCAGCAAAAAAGAAAGAAGGGTTAGAATGAAACCCAAGAGATGTATTGATATCCCTAGGTCAGACCAAGGAAGACCCAGGGTGAGAGTTATGATTGCTAATCACCTGATGGACCTCTCCTCATGGAAGTATCAGCCCTCCTAGGTGCTTTGCATTTGGAGTCTTGCCCTAGCCCAAATGCAATCATTGAACCCAGCTGACAGTGCACAGACCCCAGGGGAGGCTCTGCCTAAGGACAGTTGCACAGAGACTGTGTGCTACTGCTCCTTCTCATTTTGGGCCTGCTTTGGGGAAGGGTCCACCTCTCCGTGTGCTCTCCTGCAGTCTGGCCTTTGAAATCAGGCTACAACACAGCCATTTTAGGGCTGCAGCTTGTGCTGCCTCACTGCCTTCCTCCAGCTGGTAAGTGTGCTCAGTGCCTGGTATTTTTATCTTGAGCTTTTGCTTTGTTTTTGAGGATAATTACACATTATTGCTGCAATATGTTATAATAAGTGCTATGAAGTGACTATTGTATCCAAGGGGAAAGAAGATGTGGCTGGGGAGCAAACTTAAACCTATGTGTCAGCAAAACAAACACACTGTGTTTGGGCTGTGTCAGTCAAGTGGTACCAAAATGGCATTTAGGCTTTGCCCAAGCAGAGGCTGCTGGACTGATCTCGCCCCTCTTCACTTTATTGGCTGGAGTGGCTCGTGCCTGTTTCCACAGAGGAGCTTGTGAGGACCTGTGGAAGACCTGCAGCAGCTGTGCTTTCCTGCAGCTGGAGCTGAGCTCCTCACCTGGGGATAGGGGAGCTGGTCCTGAGCAGTGCGGCAGGAGCAAGGTAGGAGAGTTGGATGCTGAAGGTGGTATCCTTTTGAGGATAAAGGGGTTATAAATAATATCACATCTGGCTCCTGTAGGTTGGAGCAGACTAGGCTCTTGGAATTTTGGACCCCCACGTGCCATATCCTATTCACTGTATCCTCTGTAATCACATTTTGTCTCTTATGGCCAGGTTTTGGAACTGATCCACAGCTGTTGGGACTCCAATATTACCAAAAATAATTCAGGACCTTATAAATTAAGGCCTTGGGCTCTTGTGAAAGGAAACAAACAATGCTTATCTGTCTTAATGAGAGCCGTATATGTGTATTTTGTATCCAATTGTATGCATTATCTTTAGCAGTGATACTTCATAAGACCATGTAATTTATGAGGTGGTTATTAGTGACTCATAAGTATTTATTTATGTCTTATATGCATTGTGTATGTTTGGCTTGATCAGGGTGGCGGGTTTGCATGGGCGAGCACCATTTCACATGTAAACACACAGACAAGAAACACAAGACTTTATCTAAGCAAATTGTCTTCTGCCATGTTAATGCCCTTATAATAAAATTTACTTTGGGGGATCCTGATGATAGATTGGAGGTAATGCAGTGTACCTACCAACTGTTTTGAGAAGATTTCTTGTCCCTTGTGTGCCTCATCCTTAGTAAGTAAGTTGTCTTGCATTCAGCATGTGGTATGTAGGTGCCCTTGTGATGGCTGAAGAGAGGCAGTCTGTTCTCAGATGTGGCTCTGCTCCAGCCTGCTCCACATCCAAGAGAGCACAGCAAACCACTTTTGCTCAACTTGTGTTTTGAAATTGTTCAGAAACAGCTTTGGTCTTTAGCACAGTTTGGAGCAACCTTGAGGCTGCCTTTAGGACAGCTGCCAGAGGTCCCTAGTGTAAAAGCTGAGAAAGGGCTGGAATACCAGCGCCCTGACCGCATGCCTTGTATTTGGCCATGCTTCTGATACTGGGAGCTTTTGGGTGGCACTTGGGTGGAGTGGAACCCATCCAAGTCTCCGTGCCGAGTGTTTCTTATTAAGTATGTGATAGGCACAGGGATGCAGGGTTTAAGCCGGCTCTGTTTCTATTAGCTGTGCACCACAGTGGTTGAATTACTATGTTAACAGTGCATGACAATGAATCAAGCCCTATATTTCATTTTATGGGTGGGTTCCACTTACTTTGTTCTCATTTTCTCCTCCCCTCCCTTTGACAATTTAGACATGTGCATCTTGGAGAACATTGCTTCCAGACCGTATCCTCTTGAATGGGGTTACTGCATCAAGCAGGAAAAGTAATGCTATGTTTAAGTTCTACCCTAAATGAAAGCTTTTTCTACTTTGCATGCTGCAAATAGACTTTTAATTATGAGGAGCACATGTTGTAAGTGCACTCCAGGATTTGATTCCATCCTTTGTCTGTTAAGCTTGTGGATGTGCCAGCTCTTACAGTAATCTTTTTCTTCAGCATCACCAGTTACCATCCACACTTACCAGATATAGCAACAAAAGCAATGGCAAACCAGTCCTTGTGCTGATGGCCACCGGTTTGCTGCCTCAGGTAGACTTTCTTGAGGTGATACTGAATGTTAAAACAATTCACATGTGCTCTGTGATTTGCTGGGTTTGAAAATCCGTTGATGTTAATGTAGGGCCAGATTCAATTATTCACACCTGTGGAAAGCAGTTTCAAAATCCTACCAAATTGGAATTCCCCAGTCAATTACAGTCAGAAGCAGGCTGCAAGACTGTAGAGAGCAAAGCCTGTAGTTCTTCTGGTGCCATATCAGAGCCTTAGCTGAAGGTGCTCTTACTCCATGGGCTTCTGTTCAGATGCACCCATTTGCACCAGGTGTGAATTTATCCTCTTGGCTTGTGGACAAACCCCTTGCTTTAGATCAGACAGCAGTCAGGCTCTGGTGTTGTGCTCTGTGTATTTCTGTAGCTGGCAATAGCTATAGTTCTTTTCTGCAGTTTGTTCACGGCATCAGGCATTATGACTCATGTCATAATACCATTGTGAGCCATTTGTTTAATAGTACAGCATCCGTGTTGTGTCACTCTAGTAATGTTCTTAATTCTTTCTATTATTAACATCTGTTTTGAAGTGTTTATACTTGTAATTTAGTTTTCAAATTCTCACTGGATATAAGCTGGTGCAAGAGGAAGGTGTTCATAAACACATCTAAAAGAATCTGACACTTTATTGGCCATACCTCATCAGAAATCCAGGGAGTATATTTGTTTAGGACTTCTTTTGGTTTGCAATAAATGGTACTGCAGGTTTCTTCAGTACCTAGAAAGGAAAATGCAGGTCCTACTTTTTTTGTTATTTTTGCTTTTTTACTCCTATGGGACTAGTTGGATTTAATTGTTAATGATATCTTTTAATTTGACAAAGCAGATGCTGTAAAAAAGGTAGCTCGCCTTTTTCCTGTCAACCAACAATTTGTTAGGGTGTGGTTCTTTTAGACAGGGCTGTATCTGCATCTTATCTACAGATCTTTGAAGCCACTTGTGCATCCTTGGCACTATGTAGAATATGAAGAACCTCCTTAGGTCCTTCCTTTCTGTCCGCTGGCAAAAGAGAAGAGTAAGATCCAGCAAGTATTTGGGCAGCAGGTCTTCTGTTGAAGCTGTTGGAGTAGGAACGCTTAGCCTATAAACAATTTGGGGTCAAGGAACTTCTGAAAAGTGCTTTGTTGCTGTTGTTCTGTTGTTGTTTTGGTCTGGTTTTTTTTTTTTTTTTTTTATTATTGTCTGATTGGCTTAGCTTCTGGTGATGTTGTCACACAATGACAACCCAGAGGTGTCTTTCTGGAAAATAGAAAAGTTCTGGAACATAAATGCAGCTCTCTTGTATTCTGCTGGGATGTCTGCAGTGACCCTTTATTGGGGCTCTGAGTAAATCTTGCCATAATTGATAGTAACAGCTTTAAAAGAAAAGCAAAACAGATCATGAAGAAAAGAAAGAGCTGATAAAGCTTCTAGCATCAAGAGTGTGCATGTTGAAACACTCTCTAATTATATATTTATCCAATCCAGTTAATACTACAGAGCTTGCAAAAAAAGCCCGATAATTAGGGGTTATGAAAATGTCTACATAGCAATAATATGGCACCTAAATATAGCATCTTTCCTCCTGAAGCACTTTACATCATTTGAGCACCATGGACTCAATACACAGCTGGCATTCACAGGTGCAACCTTATTGATTTCAATGGAATAGTGCCATTTTTACCAGGGATGAATTTTGTCATAAATGGAAGTTTTATCTTAGGGGCTTGTAGGGCTGCCCATCACAATAGTATCTGCATATCTTTTACATCAAATTAGCTGGCAATAGCAAAACCTTTAGCAGATTTCACGAAGTCTCTGCAACATCTGCCTTATAATCCTGAAGAAATCTTTTCTTGGGCTAAACTTACTTGTAGTTTGTGTCTTTTGGGGACTAAGAGAGAAGAACAGCTGATGGTACTATATTCTTCTGGTGGGTAAAGTGGCCGTGGGTTTCATTCAATGTTTCAGCTGGAAAGCAAATTCACAGTTGTAGTTTCTGGATTGAGAGCATCAGGACTTTGGGACTCGTGTTGCTCAGAATACACCTAGAACTCAAATCCATGGTCCTGTGACTGTAGCAGGACCTGAATTATGTATTGGAAGTGGTATCCTCACTGATGAAGTGACTGCCACATGCAATTAAAAAAAACTGTAAGTGAACTTTGTCCAATACCTGGTGAAATCATGGCGGCTAAGGCTCACTGTATTCCCCAGTGTCAGAATAGGCCCTGGAGATTCTGGTCTACTTCTCTGCCACTTTGCAGATTACCTATAAAAGTAGTGACAAACCTGTCACCTGCTTCCCTCTAACATGGGAAAGATAGTGTTTCCTGAGTGTGAAGTAAAAAGGTGTACTGGGAGCTCAGAAGGAAAGAAAAATAGTTGGCTTATACTTCACTTGTATTTGCCACTACCTTCCGTGTGAGGAAAATTTGATTAGGCTGAAACTCCTCAGCCTGAAGAAGATGAGATGTTGGTGAGGTAGGAGTGAATCCTTCAAGTCAGAAGGTGGGCAGGGATTGTTTGTTCTGTGGCAGTCTATCAATTAAAGTCATTAAATGAAACTAGAAGCAACCAGGCTCAAAGCAAACAAAGTTTGCATGTTCTCCATGCAACTGGTAGTGGACGCAAGGAATTCAGTGCCAAAGGTGGTTGTGGAGGCTAAAAGCTTATTAGAGTTCAAAGGATGACTGGACAAGTTTGTGTAAAGAAATGCACGGAGGATTACTAAGTAGCTAGAAACCACATCTGGCTTAGGAAATACCTTGATCTGAAAATAGCTGGAGGCTAGCAGAAATGTGAGGGAAATAGCATAAGTGGTTCCCTTGCTTCTGCTGCTTTTGGCTGGCTCCAGGAGCCAGCTATGGGAGACTTGATGCTGGGTTAGATGGACTGGTATGGCCATTCTTCTGCTTGTACTTGATGTGGCAGCTCTGCCCTGCAGGTTGTTGCAGCAAGCACACGTGCATCGCTGCTCTAGAGATTGTGTGCTCTAGTTCTCCTCCATTTGTGATTGGTGAACTTGGTCTCATGTTGCCTGTGAAGGTCCGGGTTTGGATCCTCTATGAAATGCATCTGGATGTTGTTTTATGTTGGAATACCTGCTCAGTATGAATGGAAAGGCAAGATTGTGGAATACTGAGAATCAGTCCTGCTTCCTGCAATAACTGATTTTCCTTTGAGGCTTCTTCTTCAAAACTTTACAAGACAGACCCTGTGTAGCTCTGAAAGGATTGAGGAGCTATGTAGTCTTATTGTGAAAGAGAATAAATTATATTGAGCAACTCCTACACACACATACGGAAGAAAAAATTTCACCTCCTCCCATAATATCAGACTGTTGATATTCCCTGCATAGAACTGTAGGGAATAAACAAATGCATTCATTAACATTTACCCAGAAAGGTGAACTGAGGACAGAATATCAGTCCAGATATCCAGGCTTATCTCTGAATTTCCTGGATTTTATGGGTTTAAGTCTGACTCTGAACAGGTCTTAAGGGCATTTTCTTGGTGGATTAGAAGGATCTGTGTTTGGACGGTCCCATCTATAGTACCTATGGGATTGTACAAAGCCCTAGTTTTACTATTTGTATCTGTTTTAAAATCCTGCTATTCATTTGCCTGAGTCAAACAGCTTTCCAACTAGAATTAGAGTTGGGTACATAGCACAAGGAAAGCATACATCTGGAAAGAGCTCGAAAGACTCAACCAATGTTTCACAGACAATGTTGGAAAACAAACAAAAACCCCTCTGAAAATGTGGTCTGCAGATGGGTCTTTATATTCTCTTCCCCATTATTTTAATGGGGAAAATTCATCTTTAACAGAAAGGCATTCAGCACAAAAGCAGCAGGAAAAGGACTCCATGGGCGCAGTTTTCCAGGATATCTTTCCGTCTAGGTCAGAGAACAATTTCTTCTGTGCCAAGAGACTCCATTCCTTGCGGGGTGGCTGCCGTGCTGGAAATGCCATGATTGGTATCTTCTGCTGAAACAGTGCTGGGTGAAGTTGTAAATTTCCTAGGGATATTTCTCCAGTAGCTGGTATGGGGCTCTGCTGTGGGCTTGCCCAGTTTGCCACAGAAAGCGTCGCGTGGCTCGGGCGGCCAATCCCAGCTCCAAAGATGGTGTGCTTGTTGCAAGCTCGTGCCAAGCCATCTGTAAGATTTGTCAGATAAATGTGACTAGCGAAGTGGCACTCGTGAGCAGATGAAGGGAAATTCCCTAGGGGATTCTTTATTCGCTCATCATTAGCAGGAGAGGCAGTGGGAAAATTCATTGTTCAGCTGTTCAAAACACTGGTGAACACTTGATACTGAATAATCTTTAAATCTTTGTTGGGGGATGTCAAACGTGTCTTTGAGCAGCCCAGACTGTGCTGGAGGCGGAGTATCATGTTCTGCACATCGTGCTTACCTTCATGAAGAAGGATAAAGATATCCGAGTTCCTCAATTTTGCATTTCACCTCAAAACCACTTTCCCTCCCTGGGGTAGCTTTATTTAAAGTGAGCTGGGGCCTGGAGCAGCCTGGAGGTGCATTACTGCTGTTTACCTGTGTGTGTCCCTGAGTTTAAATGCAAAATAAAATCTGTCCCTGCTGAGAGAAGGTACTGCCCATTCGCTAAATGAAACTGGCTTGCAGGCTTTTTGGTGGCAGCTTTGCAGTGAGGACTAAATCTTGTTTGCTCTAGTCATGAGGCTGACTTTTGTGTGTGACAGATGTGATGTCTTTTGGAATAAACTTACAGGGCTCTGCCACTGATATTTTGTGAGGTGAAGAGGGCCCACTCTCCATGCTGATGAGAAACAGGTCACCAGTCTCTCATGTTCTCTGTAGAACTCCTTTTGTGCAACTCACTTTGCTGCACCAAAGGGATTTTTTCAGTCTTGGAAGTGATTAAGCTCCTATAACTGCCTTCCCCAGCCAAGACATTTAGGCAAAGCCCTTGGTTTATTTACAGTTTTATGGTGGGATTGGGATGCTTTATGATATCTGTGTGCTGACAAGGGCACATGTGGCACAAAGTATTCTGCTTGTTTTGTTATCATTCTTACTATTCATCCAAATTCTATTTAGACTTATATTTAAACAGGAGCTTGGAAATTAATGGAAACATCACCCGCTTGAAAGATACAATGTTGCAGTTGCACTGGTTGGGGTATTTTCCTCCCAAGGAGGATTGGGAAAGGGTACTAAGCTGGTGTTTGTGGAGTAGGAGAGAGGGGATTGCAGGATCCAACTCAAAACATTCTATGATTCAGTGAGATTCCCAGTTCCACAAACTCTACCATATCTGGAGAGCAGCACAGGTTTCATCTTCAGGGAGGTTGACTTAGTGCAGAGCTGGTGAAGGGGATGTAGGGAGAAAGGTGGTCTTTTACTGAATTCCATAAAACCGTTCCCCCAAAGGCTTGCTGGCGTAAGGTACTGTAAAAGATTAAGATTCTGTCTTCTACTACTTCTTCCCATAAGTCAAGATGAAAATCAAACCCAACAATCCATAACATCATCGTACCATAGCAAGGATCCCATATCCACATTCAGCATCTTCACTTTGTGGGCAGACTTGAAAAAGCTGAACCCCTTTGCAGCTCCACTAGGCTTGAGGGAGACATGAAGCAGCATCTGACTTTAAATGGTAATACGTGAAATGTAAAGGCTATCAGTGAATCTTGATGAATGAATAGGCAGTTTGTCAGATGCAGCAAGTTTCATCAGTGAAAAGGTATTTGAGAATTTGAGTTGAATGTAGTGGATAGCTAGAAAAATGAGAATATTCCAACAATAGCTCCAGACCTTGCTTCAGCTTTTGTGTAAATAGATGAACTTCGGTTGACTCCGATACAATGTTGCTTGCTCGCATGACATGGGCCTTCTTTTATTACAGAGGAAAAAGTCACCTCACAAGAGACCTTTGATGTTTTAATGTGTCCTGGCATATCGATGGATACATCCAGTGGAGAAGAACAATCTGGTACACTTGGTCTGCATTTGTGCTTTGCTGGAGATTTGCTATGTAACCTCGAGCAAATCTATTAATCTCCCAGTACCTCAATTCCCCAAATGCAAAGTGGAGATAATAAAACATAACTCCCTTAGCAGGGTAAACACATTAAAAAATGCACTTAAAAGCAGTTGGGTACTAGGTTAATGGAGACCTATATCTTGTGGGGAAGATTTGTTGTATTATAAATAATACATCTTCACAATTATTCCACTTAGTCTGCCTTGAAGCCTTCAAAGACATACCACGCAAATGTTTACTGGCAGCATGTTTCCCCCCTTTTATTGGCCAGCAACATGTTTAGACCAGACTTTGCTGTGGCAAAGTATTTCAGCACATTGCACATGGCAAATGGTTCTTTTACTGTAAAAGTAGATTTTCCTTTTTTTTTTTTTTAGAGAATACCCCAAATAATGCTGTACTCAGCAAAGGCCTGTGCACCTGGAATAGCTGTCTCTGAGCACATTTTCCTTGCAAAATGTTCAGCATGCTTCTGCCTAGAGCTTTTGACAGAAATGGAGAGTGAAGGACATGTGATGGGTACCAAGGACAAACTTTTCAAGGGTGAGTTAACTTTGCAGACCACCTGAAAGAACTTGGGTATGTCTAAAGTCAGCTAAGAGATGCTGGTGCTAGAATGTCCCAGACAAAAAGGCCAGTGTTGCAGAGCATGGTTGAATTGCCTAGGGTACAAAGTAGAGGTCTGGGGGACTCCACTGCAGTGTTAGTGCACAGAAGCTATTCAAGCCTTTAGACCACCCACTGTTTTAGCACTGTTACTTAGCTTCCCTGGACTCTGTAATTGCTCTTGTCACATTACCGAGGATAACATAGAAATATTGCAAGCATTTTCCTTGAACTTGGAGCGTTGAAGCTTATGTAAGGGGCGGGGAAAGACTACACAGAAAAAAAAAATGAAGGGTGTGATTCTTACCCCACTTGTGCTTGTTTTACATTGGTTTTGCCTCTGCTGGAGTAATTCCTCTTTAATGATATAATATGCTTAGAAGAAGACCTCTGTGTGTTTGTGAAACATCTTTGCCTGCCTAAAAGAGGTGTGTTATGAGGGTATTTTGAGGAAAGCAACATCCTGGAATTGGCATTTGCTTCAGTTCAGATAAGAATTTTTTTTTTTGTCATACAGTGAAATGCCAGTATGGTGGAAAGAAGAAAAGCTTTGTTTCTGTGATCAGGACAAGAGATAGAGAATGGCATTTCCTTAGGTGCCTTTCCCATGGGGATGCTCCCTAAAAGCTGATGATGACAAAGGTGTGCTGTCATAGCCTCTACCTCAGGCTCTTAGAGATGGAGAGCTGGATTTGCTAGTGTGTGAGACCTGTCATGTACCTGCTTCCCAGATGGGGGGAGGGCTGATGTAATAAACCTGGGGTAACTCTGGTGACACAGTTAATCCCAGGTCTGTGTCTGCTGGGAGGTGTCATACAGCCAGCTAAGAAGGGTTAGGTACCAGGAGGGCTTGCTTTTAACCTCTGCCCCAAAGCACAGGAACTATGGAATTAAGGGTTTTCTTGGTATCTGCTTCTTTGACTGCAATATAATGCTTTCGGATGGGAGGCACCACGGAAGAACAGCAGCAGCACAAAATATGAAGGATTCTAAGAAGAATACCCTGAAATGCGGATTAGATTGGAGGAGAGGTAGCCCTACAGAGGGGCTTCCACACTGTGCAGTAGCCCCTGACAATCCTGATCTGATGCTAACAGAAACCACAGAAAATGTTGATTTTAACCTCTGGCAAACATCTATTCATTGGGTAAGACTAAAAAGTTGATCTCATGCTTGGGAGGAGTCTGGGAACAGCTAGTACGTGCAATTTGGCTGTGCTTCAGGCAGGGCTGGCCAGTCCATCCAGCAGGTGATGCTGGGCACACTGGGAATGCTCCTGGTCTCTCTCAGCCTGTGTGTGCAGCAGTGAGCATAGCTCTGAGCCTCTCTGCAGCCTGGTCTCTGGTCTGCACGGGCTGTGTTAGAGGAGCCTGTAAGACAGCTGAGGTTTGATTGTGTTTGACACCTACATCGGATGCTATCACTGAGAAGGTAGCATTAATTCGTGGGTACCCATGTGTGCTGCTGGGATGGCACCTCTAGTTGTACACTTCATTAATGTTTATTCTGTGGCAAAACCCAAAGCAGCTGAACCATTGCTCTCTAATAAGGCAAAGAGATGTATTTGCATTATTTTCATAGTCCATTGTGGAGAGGCCCAAGGAGAGAAACTAGGTAGGAGTAGATACTCCAAGCCTGATCATTTATCTCTGTGGTGCTAAACTGAAGGTAAATTTTTTTTTTTGTATTTCATGACTGCTACTATTGCTGCTATATGCCCAAATGAAAAGCATTTATTTTGACTCTGTATTTTGGGTGTCCTACCATATCTTGGTGCATAGAGCCTACAGGTTAACTAATTCTCTGTTTTATTGGGAAATATTTCAAATTATTCTAGATATTAATTTGATTATATCATGACTGTACTTTCTATTGTGGTTCAGGTTACCCCCTTTAGTAGTGTCTCGTCCTTTCTCCTTGATTTTAACTGTGTTTGGGACATGAAACTATGTAATGCAGGGGTCACTTATTCTTCTGTCTTGTGATCATCTGTTACCTAGACTAGCAGACAACAAAGAAAAAAGTGGTAGTGCCAATCTACGAGGTGTCACTATTTATGTATAGCACCTAGCACAGTTGGGAGTATATATTATCGACATTGCTGTTGTGTGAAGGGACCTTATTGCTCCAGGCATTACACAGGCAAACAACAAAATATGGTGCCTCCCCAAAGAGCTTATGAACAAAATGTGGTTAATGATTGGTTGATCTTTGCAGCAGAATCCTGTAGAACACCAGCAGCAAATCAAAGCTGCGCAAAGCACTGACGCACACAATGGCACAGGTTTATCCGACTGACATGCACACTTCTGCAGAGGCTCAGAGAAGGCTGTATTTCAGACTCCTTGGGAAGAACCTACAAGCACTACTTAGTATGAATAGGAGGACTTAGAATGATGAAGTTAAGGTCTAGCTAAAGGCCAATGGATCAGACTGAAGGGATGACTGAAAATGTGCAAGTTTGCAAGAATCACCTCAGAGAAGCCTAAAAGGGTATTTCTACTCATGGTAAGGTTCTTTACACATAAAGCCAGAGGCTGACACTTCTCTGTTGAATCAGGCAGAGGCTGCTGGGGAAGCTGCATTGCTAGGTCTGGGTGTACTTGTTGTGCCATCACTGTGTGGCACATGAGGAGAGGCATTGAAGGCCCAGACAGTTCTTCTTCTTAGAAACAGGTACTGTTGGAGAGGCAGGGTAGAAAGAAGGGGATAAATAATTCAAAGTAGTTAAAGAGGTCTAGTGTCATGGGGACTGTGGGAGGACAAGGCTTTCAGAAAATACGCATCTGCTGTTGTGCAGGTGTTGATGACTGCTCAAGGCTGAGGATCAAAACTGAAACTCACATTTCCCTAGGAAAGGTGCTCCAAGCCTCAAACTTTGACCTTTTAGATCAGCAGAGAGTGTTGCAAGATGATGAAACCATACTGCATCTTTGCTTGCTTTTTTGGAGGGGGAAGAAATGATGCAATGGCATAGGAAGAAATGCATGGAGGCAAGGCCAAAATAGTATCAAAAACTAATGAAAAAGAGATGGAAGTGTGGGAAGTAAGGTTCACTCGCCTTGGAGGAGCAAAGCTGGCCCTAGAAGAAATGGAAAAGCAAGAGAGCAAGTATGGGGACAAAAATTAAAATCCCAGTCACAATTATGTGAACAGGAGGCCTTGGCCTTTGGAGAACATGTGGTGCAGATGACCAGCACCCAAGGAAAGGAATGCAATGTGACCAGACCAAAGAAATTGAGTTAAAGTAGAAAGCGCAGCCTGTGACTAAATTAAAATAAATATTTTGTATCTTGCTTTTTTTTTTCTCTCCCAGAGTTTACACACAGCTTTTGTAAGGACTATAAGTATTTTGAAAGACATTGTTAGAAAAAGTAGTCATTTCAACAGGCAAAGAAATAGTTCAATGTATTTGGTGATGATTTTAACTATTTGTTTTATGGTAGAACTTGAGGAAGAGTTGTAAATCCTCAACCTGCATTTCTTGTTTTAGCATGAATATGTGAAATTCTTTGTATGAATAGGACAGAGCTTAACACTTAGAGGCATAGAAAGCAGGGAATGCATACCAAAAATGCAGATTAAATAGATTCAATATGAATCAAATGGATTCAGATGTGAAATCTGCAAATGCAATCTACTGCAGTGTAAATAGGGTTTATTTCAAGTTCTATCCAAAGTTTGAACTGCACTTGAAAAAGCTTATCCTAAATAGAAATATGCATCTGTACAAAACTTCTTGCCAGAGTTTAAAAAATAATTCCAACTTAAGTTAGTGCAGCTTTTAGTTATAAACAAAAGATGTATGTTAGAGTGGAAACTAAACTCTGATTTCTGCTCCTCTCATTGAGCACATACACCACAAGCCCACCGCTTATGGTATGAAAATCAGAGCAACAGGGACAGATGCAGAGCACAGCAGCATAGGATGGTAGTTTTTTGGTCTCTGTCATGAAATAGTCTACTGTAAGAACTGCAGATGAGGGGAGCCAAGAGAGGCTCTCTCTAACCCTTGGAGTGTAGAAGGCTAGGGGTGAAATATTTATACTGTAGTGTTGGGGAACTGAATGTGTGAGGTTGGAAGGGACCGCAGTGGATCACCTGGTCCAACTTCCCTGCTCAGACAGGGCCATCCCAGAGCACATGGTACAGGACTGGGTCCAAACAGTTCTTGAAGATCTCCAGTGAGGGAAACTCCACAGCCTCTCTGGGCAACCTGTTTCAGTGCTCGGTCATTGCACAATAAAGAAGTTCTTCCTTTTAGTTCAGGTGGAACTGAATAAAATGGACAGTTTCTACCCATTGCCCCTTGTCCTATTGCTTGGCAACACCAAGAAGAGCTTGGATCCATCCTCTGGAACCTCTCCTTATAGATCATTAGACTATAAATTGATAAATTTCTTTGTCATTCTTTCCTTTCCTCTCCCTATAGGGTGGAAAACCATGGCTAGAAATATCCCCTGGATCTGTGAATTGCTTTTTTCTTCCTCTCTTGCAGACTGTGGAGGCTCAGATCTTTCACTGCAAAGTCAAGAGCTGATAATCCTCTGCAGGGTCATCAGAGCTGCTGAGTTGTCAGACTTTGGCTGCTCCCTCTATTCCCATGAGCACAGGTGGCCCATTCTTGTTCCTTTAGGGGATGCTCTGTTTGCACAGCCGTAATCAGCAGCACGTTATGGTTTTGGCCAGTGTAGTTTATGATGGTGACAAAGTATATTTATTTTTCATGTGGAATTGGCCCGTGCCTCATTGAACAATGTACAAATAAAAGATATGGAAATCAAAACTGGTTTGGCTTGCTGGCCAACATAGACAAGAATAAATAAAGAACAGGTGAACAATTCTAGCAGGTAATTCCCAGTCTTTGGAGGGTGCTTAATTAAACTTCCACATGTCAGAGGGAGAGAGAGCAAGACTTTTCCTAGCAGCATTGCATGCATTTGGAGAATGACGATTGTGACTTGGAAACATTAATTCTCATACAAGATGTTCTTCTTTGACATTCTGGTTTTATGAATATTAAAATCTTTATCATCTGGTCAACAACTCCTGCTATTCATTTTGGTAAAAGCTGATATTTTCATGTTGTTCTCCAGGTGGGGATTACAGAAATACTGTTCCATGATCATGCAAGAGCATAAACAAAATAGGAAGCTGAACAGAGTTCTCTGCTATAATCAATCTTGCGCAAAACTTTAGGTGAAATAAAAGGAATGTGATTAACCATTTTTAGGTCTGACCCTGCTGAAAAGCCTCTGAGAAAAAATAAATATCTTGCTATGTGGGCAGGCTGCTTTCAGTATCTCTCTCAGGGAAAGATTTCACTTGATGACAGAATTATTATTAAATCATGTATTTGGTTGCTGGGAGTTACCTCAGACTTGAAATCCAATAGATAATATGTCGCTGATGAAATAACTAAATCTGCATATATTATAGCTGGAGTAAATGAAACAAGCAAAGGGAATCTACTAAATGGTTTAAAGACCTTTTCTACTTTACTTGTGGAAATAAGTGAAAAATTAAACACTTCCCAGTTCTTGGCTGCGTGCACTGACATTATGCTTGTTTAAGGGTTTAACTCCAGCAAAAGAAATAGTCCAACTGCTCTGTCTCTGCTGGGGTGGAGAAGAATATCTTGGTTCCTACATGTGCCCATGGACAGTACCTATGGGATGCTCTGGGGATCCTGAACTGAAAAGAATTTGAGGTACAAATCTGTAATAAATAATAAAATCTCATTTTCACTTTTTTTGAATACCTGCTTTTCTGTTTCCAAGGTACATAATAATGCAATGTGACTGGAGTAGCGAGATCACTCTCTCTTCTCCCTAAGAAAAAAGATTATGCAAGGATATTAATCATATTAGTTGTAACAGAGGGTGGCTATCTTTTCCAATATTTGTTCCACGACATAAATTATTTTTCTGGGTATCTTCAACAGGAATAGAGTCTGCTGTTAAAGAGCAAGGAAGATATGGACATTTTGATTTTGTCTTTACCACTGTTACTCCCATCCAAGATAAAACGTCAGCAGCAAATTTATCTCTGTTGTGTCTTCTGTCCAAGTCAGCATGGGTCTCTGCTTCAGACTGTTCAGTGTTTGATAATTTGCATTTAAGTCAAAACTCTAGTCACCTTCTGCCTGTAATAGCTGTCAAGGTGTAAAATACACAGCCTTCATGCAAGCACTGCTTAATTGGCAAATAATTCATGGTATAGGCCTTCAGCTGTGATTGCAAATCAAACTGATAACAGGAAAAATCCTGCAAAGAACACAGCCATCATTATCTTTTAAAAATTGAGAATCTCACAAGCAGTTTCTCTTGCTAGGGGGGAAGAAGGCTCCGGCCAAGCTAAACCCATCTCAAAATTCAAAGGAATTCTCAGGGAAAATGATTAGATGTGTAGCTTTTCCAGGCATTGCTATAATGGATTTTGTCTCAGAATAGAAAATGGAGGTCATACTGAGAAAAGGAAAATGTTTCTTTCTTTTATGTGGTCAAAAGTGGAAGCCTTCCAAATTTGGGAAAATATAGCAATAAATCTGCAGCCACCTAGAATTATGTGGTGTTACAAGTGAAGACAGCTCCAAACTTCATTCTTGCAGCAGAAACAAAACTCCATTCCTCCACCTTGAATCCACCACGGCCTGAGCTCATCTTCCTTGGCCCAACGTGCTCTCCAATGCAGAGACAGGCTGCCTGAGCCCCTGCCTTCCAGGGCATTGCTGCCCACAGCAGATGCTTTTGGTGCAGTCACACCACATTTTTTACAAATTAGTATTGCTTGTACTCTAATTAACATACAGGACAGCAAAATTCAGAGGTCCTGTGGGACTGGGTGGCACTTTGTGTGTTCCTGAATCCCTAGCTGCGGCAGGCAACTACACTGTTTGACTTTAGGAGGGGAACTGACCTTAACATCGATTTTGTATCTCACCTCTCTTGCTCTCCAGAAACTATTCATGCTCTTCATCTCTCTGATGGTTAAGCAGTGGATGCTTCCCCTGCGGAGGTTCCCCACTTGGTGCTGTGCACAGGCGTGGCAGTGCACCTTTGCTCTCTGGCAGCCTCTCCTTCACAGTTCTCTCTTGCATGCTTAATACTGTCAATTCATTGCATTTTACCCCCCTTCCCTCATGCTTGGGGATTTTCTGCCCATTTTGTCTGTGTTGCCAAGTGGTTCTGTGTTGTAGCTTGTTAACTGCCAGTGTGTTGGTGTTGCATATGGTAAAAAAGTGTAGCTGGCAATGTAGTATCACCTCCGCAAAAGAAAAAGATGTGAAACCCTACTGAATTCAGCCCTGAAGCTGCTTTTGCTAGGACCATCTGGGGCAGAGACCCTCAGGAGTACCAGTTAGGGATGCTTGGCAGCCTGGTGCTCAGGGCTGAGGTCGGGCAAACTTCTGTGCACTCAATGTCAGGCTCTGCCACCAGCGATTTTGAACGTTGAGGTTAAGCTCTGTTGCTGGAAATTCCTTGGGAACTAGGGGACTCCAGAGGGTGCAAAACAGGTAACGAGGGCGGAAAGCCAACTCTGCTCCCGAGGTGGTGTGCGAGGGGAGGGAGGGATGATCGCTGGCTACTTAAGAGGAAACAAGCCCCCTGCAAGGGAGGCTGTTCTCCTGCGCGGGGAGAAGAGGGAGAGCAGCAAAGTCTGCGGAGGAGATGGGCTGTGGGAGGCGGGGTGAGGGGGCCCAGCGTGGCAGGCGGGGGCTGTGGCGGCGCTCGGGTGTCGTTGGCACCTTGGTCACGTGCGTGGCGAGCACCGCCGCCGTTGTACCGGGCCCGCGGCGCGTGGGTGCCCGTGGCGAGGCGAGATGTGGGACGGAGCCGAGCGGGGCCCAGCTGCTTCTGTTTATGCTCCACGGCAGGGAGGCACACGCAGCGCGGCTCTGGCTTGCCGGGATCAGCCGTGGGCTGCTGTCCATGGGGAGGCCAGCAGGGGCCCGGGGGCGGGTCGGGCCTGCTTGCTCTCCCCGGGCCCTGTTTAGGCCGTGGTGCTGGGCCAGGAGGGTTGTGTCACTTGGGAGTCGCTGCTCCTCCTCAGCAGTGCAGCCCTCATCCCTCCTTGCTCTGCTCTGGAGGCCCTGGCAGAGTTCAGGTTCGCTTTTTTCTCTTTTCCATCTTGAAAACAATAGTGAAATTCCTGAAAAGGGGTGAGCATGTACCTGCATGCAGGTGTGTTTAGGGAGGGAGGCATCTGAAGCTGAGAAGCAAGTGGTGAAGGGAGGCAGCCCAGGGTCTCCTGATGCCGTGGAGGGTCTCCTGCTTGCACCAGTGGTTCTTGTGAGGCCATCAAGGCCATTGCATCACAACACCTAGTTCCACTACATTTCTATTTTTGAGCCACACTCCATATCCCTAAGGACTGTACAGTTTAAATTCACCACCCCAAAATCTATCACATAGTCAGTGGTTGCCAGAGCTGTGGTCTGAAGATTGGTCTTGGTGGTGTCATGGGGGAAGAGCAGTGTACCTGGAACAGACATGCAAGGAAAGGGGAAGAGACCTGGTCTCTCTCAGTTCCGTCTCTCCATTTCAATTTGAACAGGACACGTGGCTCCTGACACATGTTGTCTAACCAGCTTGGTTTTATGTGCTACTTCAGTCAGGAAATTAATCGGGCAAAAAAGATAAGGAAGCATTATGCTATTCAGAGTAAATCGCCGTATTACACAATGCTGCTCCCATTGCCTAGGTAAAGCTGTTTAAGAAAATGGGCTGGCTTGAGGGCTTCCTTCTGATTGTCTAATTAAACTTCCAACCTTTGCAATTATGAAAATAACCATGTGGTTAGAAGTACTCGTATATCCTATAGGTAACTGTTGAATTAGCTAGAAAGAGGCTAAGATGTTTGCATTGAGATCTTAATCTGAGATATCTTTTTTAAATGCACTTTGGGTTCTTTTCCAAAGATACTATTTCAATGTAGAGTAGCACAAACTCATAAATGCAACTGCTGTGATGACTAAAACTAGAAGTCCCCTTGTTGCAACTTTCTATTTGCAGTAAGACCCAGTTAAAAAAGGCCTTTGAGGAGATAACAGACCCAAACCAGTTGGGTTTTTGTAG
Source organism: Dasyornis broadbenti (assembly GCA_013397935.1). Taxonomy (NCBI): domain Eukaryota; kingdom Metazoa; phylum Chordata; class Aves; order Passeriformes; family Dasyornithidae; genus Dasyornis; species Dasyornis broadbenti. The sequence continues at coordinate 642,354 of VZRN01005011.1, forward strand.
CCCCAACAATTACTTTCCATTTTAAAATCTTTCATCCAATGACAGTCAAGCAATTGGAAGAGAATGCCTTGTGGCAGAGTAACTGTGTGCTGCATTAATGCAGAAAGCATTACCTATTTTCCTGTTTTCTGGCTTGTAGACGTTCTTCATATGCTATTATATGAGAAGGTAAAATTGTAGCCTTTTTTTTTTTTTTTTCATCTTGGAGCATTGTGGCTATTTTTTTTATTATCTACAGTTTTGAATGAGGGTAATTAATGTATAATTCTCAAGTATGATTTGATTAATCTCCCTTCAGTCAATCAAAGTCAACAAACTCCCTTAGGATGGGTATGTGCCCTAGCCTCATATAATTTGCTATCTTTCCAAGACCGATATATCAAAATTGGAAACAACAGTCTGCCTGATCTCCTGGGGTACAGTACTTTTTGGGTGAGGATGACTCCGTTTTTCACAGTACACCTGTGCGTAGTGCAAGCACTGTGTTCTGCCTGGCACAGCCATGAAAGTTTTCATTAGAGCAAAGCTACAGCTGCAGATATTAAAAAGCTGGTCTTTGAAAGAATTGTCATTTCTCCCTTAAGTCCTTGGCTCATCACTGTGGATAACTGCATCAGATGAAGGACTGGTAGCAGAGGCCCTGTTGTCCTGTGCATTGGAAATGGACTTCCTGCCACTCTAAGTGTTTCCTTTTAGGTTCTGTTAGCACCTTGTCCTCAGCTTTTGCTGATATGAGGGAGCACATCCCTTTTCTAGTTTGCTTGTGCATTTTTCTGTCACAACCCTGAGATTGGCTCAGTTGGTTAGAGCATCATGTCAATAACACTGAGGTTGTGGGTTCAATCCTGGTATGGGCCATTCTTTTAATAGTGGGATTTCATGATCCTTGTGGGTCACTTCCAACTCAGAATATTCTGTGCATCTTTTTTTCTCCTGTTTTATCTGATCCTCCTTATAAAAACAGAGCTATGTTATGCACAGCTGGATGAGCTTTGAGAAATCTGCTGCTGCCTGAGTGCTACCTGTTCGTGTGATCGGAGGGGAGTGCTGAGATGAAGAATAGAATGTCTTTTGTGACTGATCTGCCAGGCGGGTTTGATAGCGCGGAAAAAAGTAGGTGTTGTACATACAGGAACGTTGGGGCTTGGACTCTGTTTTCAGTATGAAAGATGAAGTGTTGAAATTGGAAGGGAGAGAGGGCCTTTGCATAACCACGTGGTTAAGTGCAGCTGAGTGACTTGTCTGGTGTATTTGAGTGATTTTTTTTATTTCTAATGGCACTGGTTGCAGTGGGGACTGCAGCGTGGTAGCCTGTGGAGGTACTGACAGAAGCAGGGATCTGGTGGTGAAGGTGCGATACATGTGGTATTCAGCCATCACTCTGTGCTTCACATTCTTGTGAGAAATCTGCTTTAATCTGGGTCTGGTTCCAACTGGCAGTGCATAACAACAAGGCTTTCCAGCCTTCTCCTCCCCCGGGGTTTCAGTCCTTAAAGATGCAGGTTCTGATACCATGTTTTTCTTTCTAATCCAAAATGTAGTTAAAAAAGTGACAAGCACTTACACATAGCAAAATACTTAACCTTACTGCCAAACTGGAATTAGCCTGTGAGTTACTTTTTGCTATTTCATGGTTAGCAGCACTATTGCAATGAGAAAGCAGCACAGCTACTTTACTCCTCTTTGCATCCAGGAGCTCTGTGAGGTCACCCTGTTGTCACCATGGCTTTTCTGAAATCTTTCTCTAGTAAGATTGTCAACTATTTATTTTCCTTGTAATATAATGATCTCCTTCTCACAGGGTCCCAGGAAACAATAGGTAAGGGGTCACAGCCCCTTGGACACAGACGTGATCCTTCTTTTCCACCCTCAAGATGCACAACTTCCATGCAGTGGTGGTGACTGCCAGGATCTGTTCCGTGATTGAACAAGGCTACATATGGGTAGAATACGCTTTCCCTGATTTATTTTAGGGTGACCTTTAGTATTTTGACACCATTTTTCATATATTTAGCAGAGTGAAGATAATGTAGACTAGAGATTACGTGTCTAGATGTGTATTCCATTGCAAGCTGTTTATGCCCCTAGCCACTGAAATGGACTGTTGTCAGACTTTGTTATGTAAAGTGTACGATATTTGGTAAAAATAGGTTTTATATGCAAAGTCAGTGCCCCAGTGCTAACTCAGGGAAAACCACTCTCTTTCTAGCTATAGCAAGCAAACCAGGCCCGTTTTGCTCCAAAAGGCCAGTTTTTCATGTCCCTTTGCAGTTTATGTGGTCTATGGTTTGTCTGTGCTACAAAGAAGCCTCAGTGGTTCTCTCACAGGAGTCGTTTTTGGTTTTGAGGGTTTTTTTTTTATGTCCAGTATAAAATAGCTCTTGTCCTTCCCTGAAGCCTTTTGACTTGACACTGACTTGCATAAATTCCTCTTAAGATGTTCATTTGTAACACTGTAGGAAATGCAGCCTCAGTGTCTTTAAAAGTCTTGGAGAAGCACTTGGTAAACTGACTGTAGTAGCAAGGCTGTCCCGTGCTGGTAGCTCCCAGTACAACTGATGGCAGTAACTTTGACTGTCTCAGCCCAGTCCATCCAAGGGTGAGGGGATCAGTTTTTGGAAGGTTTTACAGGACTCCTTTGTACAACATTTTGCGTTGCAGAGCCACAGTGAGCACTGTAGTGCTCCACCCACAAAGACCTTGTGAGCACCAGTGCTGAATATGGCCCCGCATACCAGACACCAACCTTGGTACAGCTGGGCTCTGAGAGCACAAGGATTTGGGTCTGTTGCAGTTTGCAAATTATATTGATGCTCAATTCTTTGCTTGTCTGGGACCTAAAAATCCCACTTGTAGAAGTTGTAGTGGACAGAGTTTCTAGGTAGAGAGACTCCAGCTGACCTGTGTACAGTCCCCTTGAGTCTCTAGATAAGTTATTTTTGCACACACTGCTTAGCTTTCTTCAAGAGAAACCTTAGACATTGGCTCTCTAAAGCACACTCAGTGTAGGTTATTTTCCGTTTACTTTAATCATATTCTCAACCCATTTACCAAACAGACAAATGTGTAATGCTTGGGGCAGACCCAGTTTGCCTGTGGGAGAAATAGTTATTTTAAATAAAAACAGTCTGATTTTTCTGGAGGTGATGAAGACCCGCAATTCTGATTGACTAGTTCACCAATAGATAAAAATCAAAATATCGTCAAACTTATCTATTTACAAATTGTCCAGGAGCAGATTGTGAAATTGTCAGGTTTGTCATGTAAAGTTATTCACTAATTTCTTCAGGGAATAATTAGATCATTAGACAAATATGCCATAGGCAATCTGTGTGGGAACTTGTGTAATTAACCAATCCAAAATGAGTGATAAATTGTATATCGGTAATTTTCACACTTAGCAATTTAAGACGTGTTAAGTAGTTTTGTCATCAAGTTAAGGAACAGAAACAATACATTATGACTTATATAACTAATTAGCATTCCCGATTTTACAAACACAAACAATTTGGAATTTACCTTGGGCGACAGTTTGCTCATGTGATGTAGGGAGAATATTCATGAGCGCAGAACTTTGCACTCACTTTTTGCAAATGCTTGAACGTTAAAGAGGTCATAAATCTGGTTAATCAGAAATTTGCCTTTCAATTTTAACAAATGTTCATGGTATGTTACTAAGAGAAAAAAAAATCTCTTTTCTTTCCCTGATATTGGCTCAGCTTCTTGTAAAATCCTCTTGACAGCGCTTACTGAATCAGAATTGTGTTGTACTAAGGAATGGGCCTGTGCATGTTTTGTAAAGTACTGGGTGATTCCTTTGTTCACCAAATTGCTGAATTTATGGTGCAATGTCAAATTATGATTTTAATTTTAAATTAACTTGGGGGGAGCAGGGGATGAGGATGGGGAGGACATTGAAAATAGAAAGATAGAGTAATTGGAAAAGGTTAAATTCAGAATGGATGGAAGTTATCAGGAGAGATTAGATTGTGGCCACAAGTAAACAAGAGTGGCACAAGCCTGGTGCCCAAGTGGAAAGGCTGTGACCAGTGTGGTATAGGAGAAGTGTAGCGAGGAGAGGTTTTGTACCATAAAGTGATGCAGATTTGGGGTGTATATCAGAAAAGAAAAAAACTCCAGGTGCTGCATTTCTTTTAAGATCTCAGTACAGCCACCTAAGAAGGTGGGATATGTGATGATAAACTGGGGAAAACAAAGGAAGTTGCTGAAGGTTAACTGTATATATGAATGCATTTATGTCTATACCTATCTATATATATGCACACATACCATATGAAGAAAGATGGAGCAGGTGACCTCCTGGTCCTCTTCCATACCTGAGTTTGAGGTCCACACAACCCGCAACCCTGCAAGTGTGTTAGAAGCAAAACCCAAAGTCTCCTCTCATCCTCTCCTTCTCTACAGCATCTTTTAGGTACAGAGTGAGCTCATCAGTATAATATTAGGTCAAGCACTATGCAACACCATGTATATATAATGAGGCTGTGGTGTGTGCAATCCAGGGCTACTGATGATATCAAGGTCTCCAGGAAGAACAAGCAGCTGTCTGCTTTTATACTATATGCTGATACTACAGGAACTGTGAACGATCTCTGGTTTTCTCAGAACACATAATTAAACACAGAGACAAATCAGTGACACTGTCCAGTTGCATCAAGTCACCAAAAAAATCCACAGACCTACCTGACTGGAACCTCTTAAAGATCAGTGTGTTGTATTCTCATTTTCAGCTTGAAAAACATGTGTGATTGTGCCAGGATGATTTTAGAATGAAGAGTGTTGTGCATAGACCATTAAATATAAGATTAAAAAAAAAGGAGAAGAAATACACTGCACCACTGGAGAGTCAGCAGAGGGAGTGTGAGTTAGGAAGCCCCTCTTTTAATGTCTGAATGGCTGCAGTGCTGGAGGAGGGAAGTAAACAAAAAGATGTGCAAGCTAGAATTGTGGGAAAGAAATAGACCTAAACCAGAATCTTGATGATAAGGTGACTGCAACAGCCGTTGATGAAAATTGTTATACCCTTGCTCTTGGAGATATGTGAGTTTGATTCAATACATTCTAGAAAACGCAACCGATTTCTCAAAGTTGCCTAAGCACTTTCAGCTTCTGTGATTTTAATTATTATCCTAAAATATTTTGTGTTCACACTCCCTGGTCCATCAAATCATAGTTACACTAAAATCCTTTGCCTTTCTGAATTTTTGACTTTTAAGTTTCTGCTGAAATGATATTGACTCTCAGTATTACCGAAATGGTTATGGAATCAGGCTTAAATTGTGATCTGATTGCCTTTAATGTGTGAAAAAGCCATAAGGCAAATAACAAGATTCTCAGGGCTTGAAAAGTCATGATGGTGCTTAAACGCTTTGAGCTGGCAGAGCTAGCACTACTTAAAATGACATTTAATGAGGGTACATTTCTGGGCAACTCCACAGAATCTATTTTACCTCTGCATCTTGTAGGGTTTTTCTTTTCAGATATAGAGAAAATATGTAATAAAAAAGCGCCTGAAATGGCATTTTCACATTTGTGTTTAATTTGTCTGTTCCAAGAATACACAGTTCTTCCCTAGAGAGGTATTCTCTTTTTTTGGTTGGTTCAGGACTTTTCCTTCAGCCATGCCTGTAGTTGATCATGTCTGAGACCAGCCATATTCTTGAATTTGTTTCAGAAGGACGTCCAGGAGTGGCTTTAAACATTAAACCAAGCTGCAGTCCTAATTAGGGAAAAAGTACTGTTTCTCAGACCTAGAGGTAAAAAGTAATGCCATACTACATGGATAATATATTAAATAATTGAACATGGTTTTGTCTGGAGCTTCAGAAATACATAGTATGTCCTTTTTTCACTTCCAAACAAATCTGCATCAATGTAGATGATCAAAATGAAGATAAGCAGTTGTATAGGAGATGTTTGTGGGCTACTCACATTTTTGCTCAGCTTTGAATATGGTTCTTTATCTGTGAAGTAATTTACTTTGAAGTATGTGCTTAGACAGAAATGCCCCTTGAGATTAAGGGGGCAATGATACTGAAAACATTGTTGGTTGGGTTTTTGGGGGGTTGTTTTTATTTTAGGCACACAAAAAGCCTCACTAAAAATATCCAAAGTCCACTCTACTTTTGGCTACGAAAGAGCACTCCTTGTGGGTTGCAGAAGTGTGGCTTCTATCTCTGTCTGTCTGGTATGGGCTATTGTGCTAGCAACTCCTCATGCATTTTCAGTTTGTTTCTTTCCAGTATTATGTTACCCAGTTTATTTTCAGTGATGTTTTTTTTCCTTCTCCTCTTTCCCCTTCCTAAACTTCTGTCAATGTGTTATGGTAATGCAGCTCAGCTTTCCACTCATGAGGTGCCTGCATTCATTGGTGGGTGATACGAATAAGTAAAACCTGTCTCGTAGTGCGCATTCACAAGAGTGTTGAACTGAGATTACACTGACATCTGAAATTCTGGCAGTTTGTAACTCCAAGTGCTTACACTTTGTAAATCTCAATCGCGTCCTTAATGTAGATTTTGTTTCGTTTCCTGCTAAAGAGTAAAAAATGTAAATTTAGAAAGACTGTCACTCTCCCCCTTGGTTTTTGAGTGATTTAAGTCATTCCTTTGTCAACCGATATAATGTGTTTTTGCAGTGATAATGTCTGCTTAGTCTCCAACATCTGTGCGCTGGACAGAAACTTGAGATTCCTTGATGTGCTTTCAGTGCAACTGTACCTGCACCATAGCACAGTGACATGTAGGTAAAATACATGGCTTTATGCAATAGGTACAAATGAGACTGTTTTGAACTGAGCATTGTTTGAAAGCTATGTTGAAAGAAACTAGTGTCAGGTGCAGGCTTATTTGATTTTATCGAAACTGTCCTCTTACTAGAAGAAACTGGAAGTAGAGTGAGCCTGCAGTGCCATAACTGGCTCTGGAACTGTTGACTCCTGGGGAAGGTCAGGTGTGGGTGAGTGTGCCATGACTCAGGGCTCTTGCTGGCACGGGCTGAGTCACAGCACTAAGTTCAGATGCCTTTCTGTTGCCTGCAAAATCAGACATCTGTAACTATGGCTTCTCCTAAGAAGAGCCTGAACCATGTCCTGGGTGAATAGAGCAGAGACCTGTGAAGAGAACATTTTTTCCTGATTTATCTGAACAGACATCTCTTGCCAGTGGTTGTTCCCACTGGGACTGCAGGACACTTTAGGTTTGTTCCTGGATTGAGTTTTGACATGGCTTTAGCTCTCAAAACTGGGCATGTTTTGTTTCCTTGTCTTTGTACTTTCTCCATAGGTATCTTCTGTCTTCTTCCCTGCCTCTATATGCATGCACTTCAAAACTTTATATCAGCTGAAGTGGCCTTGGCATCACTGTGTGCTGCAGGCTGACTGTAAATACGGCTTTTTTTTTTTTTATTTGGGGCAGAGGGAACCAGAAAGACTTAGTTCCATGCCTCCGAGCCTGAAAGAGCCCAGAGGCTAAGCAGGTACCTGAGATACAGTTGTAACCCACAGAAGACTGGAATTTTTTTCTGCATTGTTGTTTAGTGAGGCTTGAGTTAACATTGCCGCGAGGGTCCTTCTCTGGTCTAGATCTTGGAAACAGACTGTTCCCCAGCAAAGAGCTGATGAGCCTCAACATGTCAAACCAACGACTGCCATTTGCCCTTGTACGGCATCACCTGCTAAGTAAGGAAGGGAAAGTTCCAGCTACAAAATTATATGCTTATACAAATACAAAATACTTCTTACAAAATAAGAACATGCCAAAATAAACCACTGCTCTCTGTAGCGGAGAAATGGAGTAGCGGCTCTTGGGCAAGATCAGGGGTGTAGCTGCAGATGCCGAAATCAGCCTCTGTGCTGGGGAGCAGTGGTGGAGTAAGGTGGTTTCTGTTGCACAAAGTGCATGGTCCTTAAATAAGTAAAGGGCTATGTGCCCTACTCTCATGCCTTCCTGAGGAGAAGTTGTGAGACGTGGTTGTGCTTGCTCCACAGGTTCTCTGAGCTGGCTGGTTTCTCATGACACTGGTGTTGCATGGGCCCCTGGCAGAAGAAAAGCAAAGGGACTGGTGGGTGGTGGGGTCCAGACTTTGCCTGCAGCAGTGGCTTGGTACAGCCATGGGTGTCCAAGGTGGTGCAGGAACAGAGAGCGAGGACAGGCTTTGATTGCTGTGGGATCTGGGGCTCTCCACATGCTGTAGCAGGGACTGGCCTCAGGCTGTGTCCAACCAATCTGGTGCTCACTGGGGACTGTCCAATTTTGCTCAGTTCACTGTTTTAATTACTTTTTTTCCTTTTTCCCTTTTTAATATAGGAAAGGGAGTAGATACTAATGCTGACAATTTAAATGAAGCCAAGATACCCTGACTCCTCCATTTAGTGTCTCCCTGTAGAAGTTTGCATTGGATAAATTGAAATGGACTTAATTCTTCTGCATGGAAATTCATCACAAGCAAGAGTTGCTTCCTGCCAAACCAGTGTCTTTAATTTCTTGTTATCTGAACCTTCATTAAGTTTTATTTAAAAAAAAAAATTCAAATCAAATTAAACACCATTTTGTTGTTTAACTCTTCCCCCCAAACCCAGAACTGATTTAAAAGCCTGAGGGGGAAGCATTTTGACTTGTAGAAGTTGTTCTCAATTCTTTCAGTAGACAGATGCAAGTTTGACATGCACTATCAAATCCTGGTGATTTTAAATAAATTGATAAATAAAATAGTTTGTCAAGAACATAACCAAGCTCTTCTCATGTAGACTTCTGAGTGCCAGCTGCATTTGCTTCTTATTTTTAGGATTTCTCCATATAACAGGTGTAAGTCCCCAAAATGAGGACTGACATCTTGAAGACCAATATCATCATCTCTTGTGAGTTTAGCCCAAAATACAGGAGTTGCAAGATCTCTGACTTATGTAACAGTACATTTTCCTGTGTCTGAATAATAAAAACTCTGCAATTAATTTTAATTTCTTAAGTTAATTCTTAAGTTAATTTCTTAACTTAAGAAAACCAAATTTTCAAGGATGCTCTGCTTTTCCTAATGAGAGGTTAAGTGGGCCACCAGAATTTCATTTAATTGGCAGCATTTTACTTCTAAGCTGCTGCAGGTCACCTTACCAGCTGAACCTTACGCTGTGTTTGGAGCCCATGGTGGATGGATAATCTTGCTTTAGAGCAGGGGCTGTCATGGTGATGCCACTTGTACATCCACAGTCCTCCCCAACGGGCCTAGGCTGGAGCAATGCTCTTACGTGGTTTTACAGCCAGAGCAAAGACCCATGAGCTGTGCTTTCAGTTTTGGTGTCTTTGGGTCCTGCTGCCTCTATTTGAAGAAATACCTGAGAGAGTGGCAGAAACTCCTGGATCTCTGTGCGTTTTACCTTCAAGATTTACACCATGGCATAAGGTATGCCATCTTTTGATCAGACCATGCAAGCTATGCCTTATGGTTTCAGGTGAAAAGTTAAACAGTGTAAGAGGAAATACCAATGGTAGTATTTGGCTACTTTAGACAAAAAAGTACTGCATTTGCTGAGTATGTAATAAGAATTGTTTCTTGAACTCTGACCTTGATTAAGTGAGTGTGATTGTCTTTGGAAGCCCTACTGACACCTGTAGCTACCCACAGAATTATGAGTATTTTGCCAGCACAGTCTCTTCCGCTGCAGAGAGCTCAGAGTGGAGCTGGTGGTACAGTCTAGGTATGTCAGCACGCTCTGCTGCTGATGCTGAAGGAAGCTGGTCATGGCTGGCTGCAGCAGAAGTGATGTGGGGCAGCCAGCTGAGGGGTGCCTCTTTGTGCATCATCTTCACGCACCAGATCATCATTTTCTGAGAATCCTTGAGCTGTCTGGCCATGGGTTCAGGTTGTGCTTATCCTTCCTACTGGGTAGGCACAAACAAAACATAAGGGACAGCTTTTAGCCTGTCTGCAGTATCAGCCTCAAGGACCATGGAAGAGTTTGAAAACAGGTAGAGTATGTAGCTCTGTGGATTTAAAGAATCTTAGAAAGAAAAAGGGGGGACCCCCCCACACACTTTGTAATTAATTTCTTTTTTGGCCCTTTTTTCAGTCCAAGTTGGAACAGTGCTTCTTCATTGATCCATGTGAAGATTGCTGAGCCATATAAAGACCCTGCTGTCATATTCCTGTCAGATATCCTGTTGTGTTCCTGCCCAGCTAGCAAAATGTCATGCACAACACAGCCTTTCCTACACAGAATAGCCTTAGGCAAATGCACTCTACTAGTGCCTAACAACCCATGGGATCTAATCTCTGCTCCCTTACTGACTGTTCATAACCTTTCTGTGCACTTCAAGACTTTTCAGACTAATCCTTCTGCATATAATCACAGCAGATAAGAAACTGGGAAGGGAGCACTGGTCAGGGCTGGATCTGGGGATCCAAGTATCTGCTATGGTAAACCTATATTTTCATCACTTTTCCACATTGTTTTCAGGAAGCAAAGTGTCTGTGATGACTTCACCACAAGAAAAGGTTTAATGCATTCTTACTGACAAACAGGCAACAACAACCCTTTTTGCTATGGACAAAAGGGTTCCAGTGCTTCCAGTATTTGGGACACCCTCTAAATGTGATCCCTGAAGGTGATAGTAATGGAGCTTTATCACACCTGGCTGCCCTCCTTAGACAGCAAATTATTTTGTGTGCCACGATCCAAGAAGAAGCTGATGGAGGGGTTACTTGGCATTCAGTGGTAGTACAGTAGTTTCCAAATAACTGGATTTCTGTGGTCTGCCAGTGTTGGTTGATGCACCTGGAGATACCTGCCTTTCATGAGCTGAGGTGGGGAAGACTTACTCTGTGGAGGTGATGGTTTGGCACTTTCTATGGGATGGTCCACCTGGGGGCATGTGTGCCAAAAGCCCTGTAAGGTCTTGGAATAACTGTTATTATGAAGATAATTTTAGAGTGAAGTAGGTGCTGCAAGGTGACATTTGAGGTTGGGTGGAGTTGAGATGCCTGATTGATTGCTGTAGTTAATTAAATCCACCTCTGAAAGTGGAGAGAGCTGGAGATACTGGCTGAGGAGACATCGGAGTGCAGCAAGTGCAGCATTGCAAACTCAAGTGAGCTTCAAAATATTGGAGCTTGCTTGATACTGGCATGTCCTTCCAAAGACAAATCTCTCCCCAAAACCCAATGCTTATTTGGCCTGTGTGCCTGACAGGATGTCATTAAGCTTCATATGTTTTTATATGTGTGAATCCAGACCAGTTTACTGTAGGTGCAAGAAAACAAAAGAAGCCAATGTGTACCTGGTGGCTGCTCACTGGAGGAACCTCTGTTGTGGCTTCAACATTGCAAACAAAACTCACTGTTGTGAGCTGGGCAACTTAGAAGAGATCAAGGCTGCAGATACCAACTTCTGCTCTCATCTCTTGTGAGAAACTTAGCCCTGCAGGTCAGGGCTGGGCTGAGATGGCCTGGCAGCAAAAGTGCCTGTGGATAAAGAGATCACATTTTTCATCAGTGCTGCCAAAATGATTCCTTTCACCCCATGATAATTCTCTAAAGTATTTTTACAGCTATACTTTAGAGAGTTGCAAACTGGATGATTTGTGTGTCAGTAGCTAATGCCCTTTGCACTGAAGTCATACCAGGAACAGCCCAGGCACTGTCAGTTCTGCTGGTGAGCTGAATGCAGGCAGCCCTGCAGCTGCTGGAGTCCCAGCAGCCTGCCCTGCTCTTCCTTGAATGAGAGACAACTACCTTGGGCAGGGCTAAAGCCACCCTAAAGCAGGGCTGGGTTGCAGGTCAGTCACTCACTTCCGACTCGGCTCTGGACTTCCTTTGTGGCCTGGGGGTGACTGCACAGAGGAAAAACGTGCTAGTGTAGTTGCTATCAAACCTATTTCAGTCCAGGCAAACTGTGCTGGACAAAAGCATTTACTTGAACAGTCAGTGGATGGACCAGGGGTGTTGGTGCATGCAGGTCATCTGGCTGAGCTGGAGACAAGGTGGGACACAGCTGGAGGCAGGGTGAGGCACAGCTGACTTTAGGAAGATTCAGGGTCCCATTTGCAAATAGCGGACTGCTGCTTCCTTTTTTTCTTTTCCTGTTGATAAACAAGTACGTTCCCCAACTGGGTAGTTATTCCAGTGAATTATACCTGGGATTAACCTGTGCTGTTGGCTTCACTCATCTTTGTGAAAAGCAAGCAGGAGCTCGGAGGCGATCCACAAGAGCTGGAAATGAAGGATTACTGCATGCTGTGGCATATTCCAAGAGCAACGAAAGAGAGACTTTGAATTATTCCTTGCATATGTAGCAACTCAGAGTACCAGGAAGCTTTCCCTGCTTTCTCAGTATGCTGTAATCCCAGGGAGGTGTTTGCGATAGCACTTTGATTGTGTGGTACCTCTGACCTCTACAGATCAGGGTGCTGGAAGAGCTTCAGACCACAATGGCTCCACTGGTTGAGGGGAGAGGTCAGAAAGCCTGGAGACAGAGTGAGAAAAATTGTTCACTGGGACAACTCATGTCTTGACTGATATTCTTTCTTTAGTCTTGGAAAAATTTCAGCAGGCTTAGTTTCTCTTTTGACACACACTTCTTCGAAAAATAAGTTCAACCAGGGGAAAGTGCCCAGACATCACATTTTCAAAAGAAAATTTCCATTTCTTTCATGCATTCATGGCATTTTAGTCAGGCTGTCTGAAACTGTAACTGTGGTGTTACAGCATGTGACTCAGGACTCTCTATCTTGCTGTATAATCTCCATGTTTGCTCTAGGTATACCTTAGGAAATAACCAGAGATTGGGGTCCCTGTCATGAATTACTTACTGGTCTAAATGACAGATGTGACAAAATGAAGATATAACAGACATCACAAAAGGAGGGAGCAGCATACTGCAGCTTGTGGATCTGTGGTTTGAATTTAGATGCACCTATATTTTATTGGGTCCTCTGTTTATACCAACACAGGAGGCCAGATTCTTATGCCGTGTGAACGACGAGCTCAGTGCAGGCCCTGCTCTTTGATGTTTGTAGGCAAAGGGATTTCTAAGGAGCAGTTTGAATGAGGTGAGGGGCTGATGTGTGCTGACTAGAGCTTAGAAAGCTGTTCCAAGCATGAGAGAAGGTGTGGGAGATGGTGCAAAAATGCTTCTGTGATGAGGGAATGAGGGGGAATGCAAGGTCAGTGCTGCAGGACTCGCTGGGGGGTGGGTCGGGTCACATGCGGGACCGTGGGCAAATCCATTAACTGCTCTGTGCTTAAGCTTTACTGCTGTAAAGCGGGGATGGTAATGCAATATCCTTGGCTCCTGTGGTAACTCACAGTTGATAACAGAGATGTCCAGAGTAAACACAGCTAAGCCTGGATCTGTTTGTGCCATTCGTTCTTTTTGATGCTTTTAGAAATCCTGCCAAAGTCAAGGGGCTATGAGAAACCAGGCTTTCTATCAGCATCTGGAGGCCAAAATCCCAGCAGAAGACCAGTTATTGTATTATTCTACTTCATTAAGTACCTCCTTGAGGGGTTAAAGTAGCCTGTGAAAACATGTTATCGTGAGCAGTGGAGTGTCTTATAGCCCTCTGGGAAAAGGGAAGATATGCTATCTGTACACTTCAATATCCATTTGTAGTGGCAGCCACGTAGATTGCACCCTCCTCCCCCAGCTCTCTGCTTGTTGTAGTACCTGGACGCTTCAGATATTGTAGATAACTCCGCTCCACTGAAGAAGGAGTTTCCCAAGTAATGCAAGTTTAGTACTTACTGAAAGAATCTCACATATAGCAGCCCTGGACCTATGTATCGGTCAAAACTCAAGTAATGTTTGACTAGGAATATATGTTGTGTTGCCCATGAAGCCATAGAGATAGAAATAATTCCAAATTATTGCATCCATGTAGAAAGCTGTTTCCTCTACTGAGTGCTGTACTACTGGTGGGATGTGTATGTGTTAGTGCATGCTGGGCTTTATGTTACCCGTTCCTGGTGGCTCCTGTCCTGAAATGAGCACTGCTCCCTTACTGTTTTTCAAGGAGTTTCCAGCAATAAATGCAGGGAACTTGTTTTCAGGACAATGGAAAGTTTAAATGTGAGTTCAGGAGTTTGTAGGGTAATAGATCCTGTCCTGTCAGATTCAATACCAGAGGGTATAAAATATGTCAGATAATTCATCAGCTGTTGGGCTTAGATAACATAACTTAATTAAGGTACAGTTTGGCTGAAAAACATGCATTAAGACAGGATTAATGCTGAATACCATGTAGCAACATGTAGATGTCTTTCCTAGAACAATAGAAGAATAAACAGACATCAAAATGGATAAATCTTTTCACATATTACTAGAGATGATCAAATAACTAATGGCAAAACCTATCTTTGTTTTTTTCCATTTTTAAATCCTTCATAATCCAGTCCTCTCTTCTATTTTCAACTTGTTAGTGTTAGTGCCAAATTGCTTCTGAACATTTTTTAGCTGATGAGTTGCTCATGAGGGCTGTGCTTTGTAACTAGCTGGTATTTGTTCAGGGTTTGCTTGACTGGCTGCACTCTTTTTCTTTCTGAGTAAATGGCTTAAACTTTTTGAGCACAGAGGAATAATGGAGCCACACACACTTAAACTACGTCATTTGATGATTTATATTAAAGTCCTGAAATCTTTGAGTTTGGGACTGCTTTCACAGGCAGTGACCCACACAATCCAGAAAGGGAATAATATGACTGGACTGGTAGCAGCAGACAGATTTCATTGACTTCCCCTTCCACCTTCCCAAGTTTGTTGTATCATTTAACTTGATGAAAAAAATGTATTTCCACTTCTGGCTCTTGTTCTTAGTGGGGTGCAATGTGTCTAAGTGAGGTGGCTGACCTTTGTTCTGCATTCCTGTGCAGATTTGGGTTAGTCACTACCTTACTGCCTGTACTGCTAAAGCAGCACTGGCTGATCCCCTCCAGCTGTAGAAATGGTCCTCTCTTTACAGGGCTGTCTTGGAAGGAGTGGACGTGGTCTGAAACAGGCCTAACAGCAGAGTACAGTGGACAACTGGGATTCTTATATTTGAGCTTTGTCCTTGGCCTCCTTTAACACTGTGGGTGTCATGACCTATGTGACTTGTCCTTGATGTACAGCTAAGGAATTGATTCTCTCCCATCTTGGAGAAGTATTACTAGGGGATGGGAAGATATTGTGGCAGTTGGTTTAATAACAGGGTTTTTTTTGTTTGTTTTTTTAAATGGGCAAAAGCAAGTAGAACCAGAAAACATTCTATATGCACTAAGGGAAGCCTTCAGGATACCCAATGTTACACTCAAAGTAGAGGTTAGCTATGGATATAAAAGGGAAGGAAAGTGCAACTTCTGCAGTAGTGAAAACCTTGAGATGGCCCAAGGAGAAAGGATATATAGGATCTCTTAGCCTGTAGGTCACCCCTGTCTTGTCATGAGGAGCAGGCTAATGCGTGTGAAGAATATGCTTATTTATATCTGTGGTTTTACCAGAGGGGGTTGTCAGATTATAGTTGATAAAGCTTGAAAATGTTTCTGCATTTATGGCACCGTTGATTTGCTGAAAGGAACAACCAAGCAAATAACTGATGACTGATTTTTGCCGCCTTGTGCAAAAATATGTCTAAGTGCGTGACTTCAACAGACTTCCCTACTACTGCAAGTGAGATCAACATCAGTATTGCAGACTTTTAGGGTGAGGGAGAAACTTTGTTCAGAAGCAAGAGAAGAAGAAAATTATCATTTAAGTATATTTCAATGGGACATTACTGTATCTGCATGCATTTTTTTCCTGCTCTTGTATTGACTTAGGTCCCTCACTTTGTTTATCTTTGTTCTTAGGAGGAACAAAGCAGTGAGTCATCACCAATATGCAGGGATACCTCACTTTGCATTTGTATGGTACTGTCTGTCCAAGTGGCTCAAAGACCTTTACAGACTTCAAGAGCTGTCTTCAGCTGGTATAGCAGTGTTATGCTGACACCCTCTGAAAACCTGATCCTATCTCACTTCCATTTTTGTCTGTTTTTTGACTTGACATATCATAATATTACAGATGCAAAACTAGTCCCCTGCAAACTCAAGAGCAGCATGATTTACTCATGGATGACTTCTCTAACATCAGCTTTTAGAACTGCTGAAGTGTCTTATTCTCTGTTCTATCTGAATTCCTTGTTCCTGTAGTTTTATATATCTGTACTGAAATGCACTGTTTGAGTCAGTCCAAGTTAGCAACTGATGTGAATTATTTTGTACAGCAGCCCTGCATTTACTGTTATTTACTATCTGTCAGTCCTAGGGGGGTGTCTCATGCATGTTATGATGGTTTGTCTTGTACACGATAATTTTATGTCAGTGAAAGTTTGAAAGCTGGCTGTGCATTCAGATGTAGAGAGCTGCTCAGAACTCCCCTCTGTGATTGCTTTCTGTACCGTAGCTAATTATACATTAGTTGGGAAATGTGTGCTACTCATACTGTTACAACATTCTAATGTCAAAATGTCACACTGGACCTAATGCTGCAATCCCTGTATTTCTCTGCAAGTAGCTATATTGATCCTGTCACTTCTGCAAAGAATTTATATGTTTTATATATACATGTGTATGTATGTGTAAAATTTTATGTTTGCGTGCTATTTATAATTGTTTTCACTAAAATAATATTGACAGCTGTTGATTCAAACAATAACCTGATATTTTATTTATTAGCAGGTTTATTGGGCTTTTTGTTTGTTTTCACTTGGCCCGCATTACACTGAAAAGTTTATAGGTTTTTTGACTACTGTACTTGAATATTTATCACTTTGTTACTTATCCTTATCTTTGGGATCTTCTGGAACTGGTCTGATGTTTCACTCTTAAAAATAATAAGAAAAGTACATTAGTAAGACATATTTTTCAGATAACTATCTTTGGTATTTTTAGTTACAAATTATGGGGACCTACTAACTAACAAACATTGTTTAACAGTTTTTAATAATGAACATTTTTCCCTATCAGTAGAAAAAGTTGGAAATCTTAATTTCTGATGGGAGGTACTTCATCTTTGTAGTTCTCATACGTAAGAATAAACTGTAAGAACATTGAAGGCTGGTTGCTACAAGGAGGTGGTTAAATTGTCAGTAACACTGCAGAAAGAGCAGAAATAGTTTTGACTTCTTTGAGGAAGAAGCATTGGCTTTATGGCCTCCTAATTAGCTCCTCATTAAAAAATTCAAACTTTCCTTTGTATCTTTTGCATCTACCCAGCATTATCCCTGTCTTTTGAAATAAAACTTTATTAGTACTACTGGCTGTGGGCTGCCTGAACTGATGCTGAATGAGTTTGAGTCCAAATAGTTCTTTGGTGACTGCTGATACGTGGTTTTGCAACTAGTTTATTCTGAACCTTAAAAAACATAGCAAATACAAAACAGAAAGTCCATGTCCATTCATGCATGAATGCTGTATCAAATATTACCTGTGATTTTCAGAAGTGTCTCATTACAACCTGTGAGGACTTCCAGCAAACTGGAGTCATGTGTAATGCAGTTTAATTCTGCACGTTTAACAAGTGTTCAAGGATTAAACCGTCCTGCTCCCTGATGTGTTTTGGTGGTCTAAAACAACATGGACTAAGATTCCCCCACCTGGGCTTTACATTTCCCTGAAGTCTTATATAAGCCATGTAATACAACGGGATGCTGTGTCACTTATTCCAAAGGTATCATCACCAGTGGAGATTTGCCAGGTGACTTCATCCTCCCACTCAGTTTTGCCTGTCTCATGGTTGTGTTTCGGGGAGGGAGCATACCAGCCTGTTGTCCTTGAGCACGTCACTAAATTTTCTTTCCGTATTTCCTGCTGTGGAGTCCTTGAGGATTACTTGCCCTTTTAGGAAAGCTGAAAGGCCTCCTTTCATAGCTACTTAATTCCTATCATAAAGATACCTTTTTTTTCTCTCTGACCTCTCAATCTTTTCTGTTCCTCTCAAGAAAGATTCCTTGGTATTTGCTTTGCTAAATATTGGATATTTCTAGCTGGGTAAAAATGTTTCCTGATTCTTTTTCCTTGTGGTCACAAATCTGTTTCTTGTATCTCTAGTTCTTGTACCATCTGTCCTTCCCCCTGCAGCATGTGTGGCTGTAATTTGGGTAACTTATTGTCCAAGAAGTCTTTGTTTTCTCAGATGCTGTGCATTAATGACATTTGAGTTTTAGACTGTGTGTATTCTTCCTTTTAATGGATCAGGAGTTTATTTGGACCACTATCAGATTGGAAAACCTGAGCACAGCCAAGACACTACCAAAAACTCTTGCCTGCTCATCTGCTCTTTGCTTACAGGAAACAGTGAGCCTCTCCTACCCAGGCTGTCCTCCAAACTGGGGGTTAACTGCAACCCCTTCCCCAGAAACTCAAACAAGCTTCATTTCAAAGATTTGGTGGCATCATTTTGCAGAAGTACTGGGTGAAGCATAAGTTCATTTCCCTCAGCACCTCTTCTTAATGCATTTTTGTTCATCAAGGCGTACAACTAATGTGAAGAGGCAATTCAGTCTCAGCAGTCATTCTGCTGAGGGTGAAATACTGATAGGTACTTCATTTAATAAAATAATAATGTTGTGCAGCTGTACACTGTCTCTCCCACAAGGATCTCTACGTACCTGAAAGAGTATTAAATAATTAAATCTGACAATACCCCTGTATTTCATTAGTTCCATTTCACAGGTGGATTAGCAGAGGTTAAGTGACTTGACCAAGGTCAGAATCAGACCATATTCCTGTGAGGGAAGCATGTTTGGGGGGTAGTTTGTACGTGGGTGGATCAGCTAGTCCTGCATCGGGTTTCTGTGACAACCTGGGGTCTGTGCATGGAGGCAGAGCCAAAGCCCATGGCTGAATGGGGACGGAACCAGGGAATCCTGGCTCTGTTTTCTTAATTTGTTTCCAAATGTCCAGGCCTAGGATAATCCATACTAAATGCGGTGACAAGACTGAAGGGTTTGATTTGCTGAAGCCACAAAAATACATAACCTGCTGCCCAAGAGACCCGTAAGCATTTATTTAATATTCACTGTCATCTCCTGTCCAGTTGGCTCAGCAAGTAATATTTTTGTAAAGTTATTTTGCACCACCTGTATTGAAAATGGCAACCTGGCCAATTACAATGGATTTTAACTTTATTCTGTGAGAGAGTTTTAAAATGGAATGAATCCAGGAGTGAGGCAGGGGGAGGAAATACCATATCTTTCCCAAGGAAAGTCAGGGTTTGATCCTGCAAGCAGCTAAAACATGCCAAATTAGTTGAGTGCTGAGTGTTCAGCACCTTTTCAGTGATGCTCAGAACTTTGCAGAGTCAAAGCTCTGAGCAATAAGGTTAAGCATGAACATTAATGAAATGTTATGTCTCTACCAGATGGAACTAAGTGACAAGTACTCTGGCTGTCAAGCGCAGAAAATCGTGAATCTGTCGCACATCCCCTGACAACAGCAAGGCAATCTTCTTAAAACTGACTTATGCAATAGGAATTGCTCTTTGGTGGCTTATCTCATTCATGTGGTCAGAAAGCTGACCTTTGCTGGGAACTATTTGTCCCTGGTTTTTGTTTTGGTTTTATTTTGGTGGGATGCATCTAGCTTTCTGATCAGCTGCCACCTTGCAAATAATCCACTTAAAAGGATATTTTTTTCAGTGTTAAGCTAGCTACAAGCTACGGCTTAAATTGCATAAAAATTACATGTATACTTGAAATCTTTACAACTGATGATTCCAGATAAGGGCAGGTACTCCGTTCTGATCAGCCTTCAGCTGAAAGGTGTAACAACTACCAGCCTTTTGCTGTCAATGAAACATCTTCCCTGTCTACCAGAATACAACAAAAACAATGTGTTGCCATATCACAGCACAACAGAACTTTCCTGGAGCCTTAAGGGATTGCCTCATATTTTACAGACTTAACTGACTGCTGATAAATGAACAACAGCATATTTTTTATATGTGCATACTCTACATGAATGATCATGTAGTATTAACATTTAATCCACAATTGAAATACCTGCTTTTTAGACGTGGAATGCAGAGCATATGGGAGAACACTCAAATATTTGAGGTTAGAATTGAGATGAAAAGTGGGGCTAGGAAAATAAAACAAGCTTTCAAAGTGATCTCAAAATCTGAGTGCATCTCTTTGGACTAACCTTGTAGCTGCAAGCTGATAGCAAATAAAATAAGGTTGTTCAGAGGAAACTGAAGTTCCTCTGGAAGTTTGGCTTGTCATTTGGAGAATGAATTTACCTTTGCCATATAACTGACTTGCTGCTTCAATTCTCACCTGCTCTTGGAGAATGCTCTTGTCTGTTCCTTCAAAGAAGGGCTCATTTTATCATTAAGTTTAGATGAATGGTTGGAGCGGGTTTTTTTTAGTATAAAATATTCATTATGAACAAACTGTGAACTTGTGAATATGCATGATTCCCCTTTAATCTGTTTTTTTTTTTTTTGAGAAACATTTCCTTTCCAAAAAAAAGGCAAAAATCGGTCTGCTCAAACTGACCAACAAGACTTAAGTATCAGTTGCTGAACAATCTGCGCACAAGCTGCCTACAGGCGTGATTATTTTTCACGTAAAGAATTTGCTGAGAAAATCACAAACGTGACTGTGGACAACTTGCAATGGACTGAACCTCCCTCAGCAAGTTATGTGTTTCACTCTAGCAAGAAAACAGTCTCCAACTAATGGATCTTACGTGGTTAAGAGAAAGAAACTTGCAAAAAAGAGGCTTGAAAATCTTGAGGATATACCAGAAAACTATCATACCTGGGAAGCATGTTCATTAGTTTTCCTTCCTTGCAAGAAGAAGGGGAATTGGTCATCAGGTTAATGCTTGGATAAGTGCATTTAAGTGGTGGCAGAGAGAAGCTACATTCTCAAGATGTGGACATTTCTTCATCAGTTGGTTGCTGGGATGTTTTCAGAGATTACCTCTGTTTAAAATAATGGCACTCTGGGGTGTTCCCCTGCTGTCAATCCAAGGTGTCCATGAAGCTGTGCTTTAGTTCATCTTGCTCTCCCCTCATCCAGGCAATACTGCTTGCCATATGTCACTTTTGAGTGGCTGATCCTTTGTCCCAGTGGTAGACCTTCTCAGAATATTTGTGTGGGAACTGGCTGTGGGGAAAGGGAAACCCCCAAATTTCTTATAATTCAAAATTATTCTAGGAGCTATAGAATATTGGCACAAAAAAGCTGAAGATTGTATACATACATCTCTTTCACACTACTCAGGAGTGGAGTTGAGGGAAAATATTGGGAAACTCATCCTAAGTTCATCTCACAACCATATTTAGCTATGGCTGTTCCACATTATAACAGGGACGGCTTTCCAGGGACTGACTAAACACAAAACAAGTGCTGTGGTGCTTTTTTAGAAGGCTAAACTTCTGTCTGAGGTGGCCAAGCCTTGGAGATGTTGACCTGCAAGTTGCTACAACATTTTGAGATCCATGGCTCCTAGATACATGAAAACACTCTCTGAGAGATTAGTGAAGGGAGAAGATAATCCTCTTCCATGAATTATATCTTCATGTTACTTATTTCTTCTTCCCTAACATTTAATACATTGCATGATGAAGGTATGGAGCTTCTCTAGATGCTGAACTGCTGTATGAAATTTCTTACTTCTTTAGGTAGTTTCAGTTGAGGCAGTGAATAAGAGTGAAATGCTCTGCTTATGCAATTGTTCCTGGTAATAAAACCTATGTTTCAAATGTATGCATATACATTAATGAAAGAAGGTTGCATTGCAAGTAATGGCAGTTTCCATATTGGTCATAACTCACCACAGTCCCAGCTCAACAAGTTTTAATTTGTGAGATTCTAGCTTTCTCACAGGCAACTTCCAAACCATCTCATTAATTTCATTAGAAGTTTATGCTGCTAGGAGATACTGAGCTCTTGAGAAGTTACAACCCTGAAGAAAACATTCCTCTGAATATTTAGCTTGCAGCCTAGGTAAGCACAGGGTAAGAGATAAGTGCTCTGATATGATAGGACAAGAGATGTGTGAGAGCAAAGTCTTGTTTTCCTTCACCACAGCAAATATGTAATTAAAAATGACAACCAAATCAGCTGACAGAGTCTGATTTTGGGCAACATGGGTCAATTGAATTATGTGGGAAATCAAAATGTTCCTTTGACTTCTGAGTGGTGGGCAGCCCTATACAGTCTCTGAAAAGCTCTGAAAGCTTTCTGGGATGTAGTCCTTTGTGGTCATGGGGAAAAAGGATCTCAGGAGCAGATCTCCATCCTGCTTGTGAGATTCAGGGGGTGCCTCTTGTCCCCACTGCACCCGTATACTCTTGCCTTAAACATTTGTGTCATGCTTGTGATGAAGTGGGTGTCAGAGCTGGAGGAGGCAGGGATGTGCTGAAAAGTCATGTGTGTTTGTGAAGTAGATATTTAAGGGATAGAAATCTCAATTTAAAAAGGAAGGGAGAAGACACCCTGTCTATGCTGAAACAAGGGGAGGAGATTAAAGAAAGCGTAGAATTTTACTTCCAGAGTTCGTCCACCCTCTTTTTCAGGGTATGACCAGGAGCCTTGCATTTGAAAGCTGTCCAAAACCAGAAGCTGTCAAGGACTGCTAAGGCTTCATATTACTGGATTTTTAAGATGTCTCCTGTTGCTTAGTTTTGAAATGCAGCCAGTGCTGGGGTAGGTCGTGCAGTTGCAACATGCCCATCATTTTTGAGCAGAATATCAACTATGTGCTCGAGAAATCCAGGCAGAGTGGAAGCTGGCTTGGGCACCCGTGCTCGCATCTCTGGGCTCATGAAAGTGTAAAATGAAATATTTGACTATCACAAACAGCTCCAACACAGTGATCTTCAAAAATGTGTTGTAGGAGCACTGCTTTGCTGCTGGCTGCAGAGAAAGGAGACTACGCTTCTGGAACCACCCTATCCTTTCCTTCCTCTCCTACTTGCATATTGACCTAGCTTAACTCTCTCTGGCAGGGTCAGGCAGCACAGAAGTTCAGAAAGGCTACCTGCCAACTTTAATTTTTCATAGTTTAGTCATTCATGGTTTTCTGTGGAAGAAACACCCTGTTTGGTTAGGAGGTAAACTTATTTTGGCAGGGAGGTAAATTCGCAATTTTCACTGTCAAATTATGGCTAAAAAGAAAGAGAAACCATTTTTGCATTCCAAGAATTAAACTCGTTAATGTATGTAGCATTACATTTTAGCAAAGTAATCACAGCTGAGCATCCAAAATGTTGTCTTGAATGCTTGAAAAATTTACTGAAAGTAGAAATGGAAAGGGTTCTGCAATATCCTTTATAAGAGAAGCTGCTGGGGACTCTCATATTGGGTCAGCAATTCAAGATATTAAATTTTTTTATTTATATATGATAGGTATATTGTGTGTTTGCTTATAAGGGGAAAAAAATCTCACAGTGAAAATTTTCAGTAGCTTTCCTACTGCTTCCTCAAATTGAGCATTTATGATATCCATTATCTGAAGTTTAGCTTTCTGAAGGGTGCATGTATAAACATAATGTCATCATTCTATGATATAAAAATATACATAAGTAATTTGTAGCTTTAAAAGAAGAAAAAAAATGTGGGGAGAAGGAGCAGAAAAAAGAAACCCCATTTCCTGGTTCCTAAGCTGTTTTTGGAATTCTTGTGTGACTCCATACAAGTTCTTACATTAGAAAGAGGTATCAGCTTTTGACCCTGCCCTTAGTTTTTGGAAGTAAGGCACTGAATGTTGTACAGGTACTTTTTTGGGTTTAAATACAAGTGTGTAATAAGCCGTACAAAAAAATTGGTAAATGTGAAGTTTTGTGAGGGCTGATTTCCAAGCATGTTTTCAGACACTAAATTGTTGGGGAATGCTCTCATTGATCCTTGGTATTCTTGGACCTGAGAAGATCTGCATAAAAACTAGTTTTGAGGGGTGGTTGGAGTAGGGATATGTGAGAACTCCTTAGGTTTTTTTATGTATATGTGTGAATTATTTATCAGGGAAGTTGAAATGGATGCTTCATTTTTGTTTAGTGTAATTAAGTCCCTAATATTAATATATAATCAAACATATTGCTTAGGGGTTGACTCTTCTGATTCTCAGCCTCAGCCTGAAGATATTGTCTCTTTCTTTCCTCCTTTTTCCTCATTAGTAGCTTAGATAGGCATGAAAAATCTTTTGAGCTTAAATAAGAGATCTTTGTTGTTGTTTTTCTTGTATAGTTCAAAAGCAGTTAATTTTTAAGACCTCAAACTTGGCATGTGGCCAGTCTCAGCTGGCAAATACACCCTTGCTATTTTTGCTGTGTGTGATTTTTAGTTCATCTGGAAGCTGCTGCCAAACAACTTTTGTCTAATTCTCCTGCCCCTTGCCTCTTCCTATTGCTCTCCAAGTGTTCTCATGTGCTTCCACCCAGTTAATGAACCATCTGTAAAATGAAGGAGTAGCTCAGTCCTTGATGTCTCTGCTGAATCCCCAGGCCATAATGACAACTGTGGCGGTTGGTGGTTTGCAGAGCCATGTCCGAGTCGGCTGCGCTGGCAACTCTGCATTCTCCTCTGACCCACCCCGAGCAATCATCCCATGGATGGTGGAATTACAGGCCCTGCAAGGCTGGTCTGCTTTGGAGCTGTGCTCTCCAGCTGTAATGTGTTCTTACCTCTTCATCATTCTCCTCTGACATCCATCCGTTACAAGCAATTGCATCATTACAACCACATCATTTTGTCTGGCATTCAATCTGCAGCTTGGGAGAAGATTCTTGTAGCTTCAGGTGCACGAAAGTAGGATCTGGCATGTTTTGTGAGCGGCAGGTGGGAGTTATTCAGTGGGAAGGTTAGATGAGATGGTAATTGGGAGAGTCTTCAGGCTAGTTAACAGTGCAGGAAAATTTGTGTGGATTTTATTTTCTGGTTTAGAGCAGTTTAGGAAATAAACGGAAGTACCCTATCAAATTTGAAATCAAGGGTGGTAATGATCTATCCAGAGGCAGAGAGTAAATACAAGGAGGCTGGCTTGGACAGTAGAATTTAACAGATATTATTCCAAAAGTTCCTCTTTTAAAGTAAAGGGGTTTTATTATTTTTTTTTATTCAATCTATATTAATGCTATAAAGTCTGTCTGCTGGAAATTTTCTAAATTAAACTTCTGCAGAAAATATAAAAAACTCTTACAAGTCTTTCATCTTTTCCCCTTGTCTGTCCTCTTGTTTATCAGTAACAGTGAAAAATCTGTCTGGGAAAAGATGCAGAGAAATTCTAAACAACTCTTGTTCCATCTGTAAAAGGAAACAATATCTCTTTGAAACACTTCAAATGGCATATCCCTTTCTTGTATCATCACACTTATTGTATGTAATGTTACGGGAGTATTTTGAGAAGACAGTATATTAATGTAATATATCATAAATGTCTTGTTTTGTTCTACCAGGACAAGTTTGATGTGCAGTTGATTCACTGCTGTGTGAATTGCTCGTGTCCCTTTCCAGAACTGAGTGTTATCTGTGCATGGTCCACCCACGCTTCCTGGCATGCTTGGCAATGCTTACAGTCAAAGGTGACTGGAGGGCCCAAGTCCCTTTGAGACAGAAATACTGTGTAGGTGAGCAAGACAATATCCAGGAAGGGCAGCAAAGTAACCATTGAGAGACAGTGTGCATTTTAA
The DNA here is from genome assembly GCA_013397935.1 of Dasyornis broadbenti. Lineage (NCBI taxonomy): Eukaryota > Metazoa > Chordata > Aves > Passeriformes > Dasyornithidae > Dasyornis > Dasyornis broadbenti. The sequence goes on from VZRN01005011.1 coordinate 668,020, forward strand.
AAAATAATAAAAATCTAGGAATTGGGGGAGTTGAATGTCAATGTTATTTTTGAACCCTCAGAGGGCCAGAGGAATAAGGAAGTGCAGGCACTGTCAAGGCACTGTCATATTACCTACGTTACTTATTTCTCAAAAACACAGAAGGGTGAGTTTGTACTGAACTGGTAGTGGATTGAAGTAAGCAGACAGCACTGGCAGCGTAGCCATAACTTGCTGAGAGTGAAAAAGCTGAAATTGGCAACTGCAAATTAAACACACCAAGGTTTTTGATACGGTTTTGTTTAAGATAACAAGTGAGACATCTGCAGAAACTGATGTGAATTGTCTAGATTCCCAGACACTTTTTGCATCAGTCGAATTTTGGGAGTATGTCTGTCTGCACATGTGATCTTTTCTATGAGTGTCTGGCACAACATGATCATCAGAAGCCATCTTCATTCCATCTGCACTAGGGTCTCTGCTGATGTCATTCATTAGGAGGAATTTTTTTTTCAGTTTTAACAGGACAATGTGGAAAGGATGGAGTTTAGTCTTGCTGTGTGTAAATCCTGAAGACTGATTTTAAGTTCCTCAGTCTCTTCCCTGCATCCAAGACAGGAGGTTATGAAAATGATGTGGGCTGCAGTATCACTGAAGCTTGGTTAATACTTGTATACTTGTATCTCTAATTGTCTTCTCATTGGACCTGTGTTCAGTGGTTCCTTTGCTTCCTTAGCTCTTGGCAGAGGTGGTAATGAGCCGGTTGCAGCTCAGTGCCGAGCAGGTGATAACAATGAGGATTGTTCAGGAAGAATGGGTGGGACCTTTTACCTGCCTCAGCTTGTATGATATATGTCCTATACGATTATATGATCTAAAGGCTTTCTCTCAGTCTAGAAGAGAGAAATCAAGCCATTTAAAATCAGCTACTTGCTTTTAGACAAGTATGTGTTTATGCATCTTTAGCTTTCTTGAACAGAAAACATAACAAAGCAAAAGAGAAGGAAGAAAAAAGTTCACAGCAGATCCATACATATATTATGCATTTTTTAAAAAAAAAGATAATATGTATCCATTTCTTCTCATCTACTGGTGGCAAATAAAATATTGAGGAAAGCAACTGGAAAGAGGAAAGAATTTAGAGATCAGAAAATAAGCAGGATGAGGGATGGATGAGAACTAGCAAACAAGAAGATGAAGAGCATTTTTGTCTTGGGACTTTTCTGATTTGCACTAAATATTGTATTGCCTGACTAATTTTGAATGAATTTTCAGTTGGGTTGTTAAACTTGGCAGTGTGGGCTGCACATTCAACAGGAAAGATTCATGAACTGAACTCATGTAGGTGGTAGACCTGTGTGCTGCTAGCTATAAAGGAGCCAGCAACCTTGGTATGAATCCCTCAGCACCTGCTCAGTTGAAGGTCACTATGTGATAAACCCCACAATACTCCTTATCCCTGAAGAACCTGTAGTAAAAAGGCATAGCTATTACTGCTACTGATAATGTGTGCATTTTCTCTGTGTTCGGCTTAATTAATCATTCAGTTCCCACCCCTAACTATAGATTGCACATAGTACAATTGGTTTTGGTGAATCTTAACCACCTTTACAGTGCTAATAAGATCTAGGTTTCTAACTTGCCTTTTGTTGTTCATTCAGTCTGCCTTAACACTGCATTGAATCTTCCCATATGAAAATTCAGTCAAATGCATGTAAAATGTATTAGGCTGATGGCCTGAGCTTTAGGATTAGGATGCACTTTTTTTTTTTTTTTTAATGTCTGAATAATTGTACAAGGTGCTTTTTTCATTTGCTGGTATTTATATGGCTTATATTTTCCCTGTATGTATTATGCTGTTGTAATTCTTTAAAACAAACAATTGTAATTTTTCTGGTCTTATCTTCTACAGTGAATCTCCTCCTTGTGGATTTTTCACTATTAGAAAGGACGTATCTTTTCCACTTTAAAGCACCATAGCTAAGTTAGTAATACTCATATGAGGCTTTAGCATTTGGAAGCATGCTACATACATTAATCCTGTAAAATTCTAATCAAGTTAGTAAGTATTTTTTCCCACATTATACAGACGAAGAATCACAGTCAAAGTAGTTAAGCTACTTGCCAAACCACACAGTGAGTTAAAGACAGAGATGTGATTGGACTTTGTGGTTCTCAATCCGTGTTCAGACTAGTAAAGTATGTTGAACCTCTGGGTTCTTTTTGTAATACAATATCCAAACCCTATTTGATTTCTTTGTGTAGAGTGAAAATGTCATTGACGGAAAGACCATTTGATTTTTCTCAGCCTTGAGAAGAATATGAATTTTTTTAGAACTGAGTTTTTCATCAGAAAATTGTATGCTGACTTTTATACGTCACAAATCCCATATGGACTCCTAAATATGGAGAGAGAATAATTATGAGCCCCTTTGTACTGACTCACTTCTCTGATTTTTTTTTAAACTGCATTTTAAGGATTCAAATGCTGATTGCCAACGTGGTGTATTGCTTCTGTTGTTAGATAATCTTAGCTTTTTAACTGAATACAGCCATGCACTGCCTTATGATTAATTACATGTACAACAGGTGTTGATCTTGTTGGACCAAGATTATGAAGTTCTTTGCTATCCAGGTGGTCTGTTTTAATATAAAAAGACCAGTAGCATAATGAGCAAGAAATTGAACTAACAAGTGAGGGGAAAAATACTTGAATGCATTAATCACCTTTAATAAGCTTAGCCAGCTCAGCGCAGCTAATCAGCTGGGAAGTCCTTGCTTTGAAGAAGCATCAATTGTTGTATACCCAGTAGGGTAAATAAAAGATAAGCCAAGAGCGGTGGGAAGGGTGTTTGTACATCTAAAAGCTTTCAAGATTTTCCAAATATAAGGCACCTGGTATGATGGTTTTTAAAATTATATTAGTGGAAATGATAATGCAGTTACCTTTTGGTAATGGAGAGATATGTCATCCAGATATTTGCACGTACAGTAGCATGGTAGTAATTATTGAAAAGGGTTGATTATTTGCAATATATCTAATTTTAATTTTCACACTTTGAAGGGAGCAATGGGCCTAACTTAAAGCCCTCTAATGACCTCTGTCCATAAACCCTGAGCTCAGAAATTTGAGGCTAAGGCACTATTCTTTCTTAGAAAGATATGTGGATAAATGCCTCACCCTCCCTCTTTCCCCCAGTATTTTACATTTCATATACATCAATTCTTTGTATTTCAAAGTCTTTGACAGTGAATGAAGTGTTTGTCTAAGGCTTAGTGAACAGCCCTTTTAGCATAGCATATATAATTTTTTTTTCTTTCCTTAATGCCATAAATATATTTTTTTATCTTAACTCCTGGTTTTGCAATTCTTACCCATATGGTAGCAATGACTACACTTGTGCTGTTGTGGTGTTGTAAGTTATTGGACAGTTGCATTGTACAGATGCATAACAAATGCACAGAACCTCCAATGATGCAATCTACTTTTCTTTTTTTTTTGTTGTTGTTTTCTTTTTTTTTTGTTTTGTTTTTGGGTTTTTTTGTGGTTTTGTGTTTTTGTTTTGAGAACTTTAGCAGTACTTCTCTGTTGCTGATATTAGGACAAAATTCTTCTGATTCTGCAGTTTGCAGGTTAAGACTGCATATTTCAAATCTATTGCAGCTTTTTTCATACCTATTCCTTCAACACCTATTTTCACACCTATTCCTTGCTCTAAGCCTGGAAAGGAAGGACAGGCAGCTCTCTCAATACCTGTGGTGCTCAGGATATGATTTCCTCAGGTTGTTCAAGTGTCTTTTTCACCACAGCTGCTCGCTCTTTCTTTCTTTCTCTTTCTCACTCTCTTTCTCTCTTTCTTTCTTTCTCTCTTTCTTTCTTCCCCTCCCCTTCCCTCCAGTCCTGTCTTTCTGTCTTTTCCTTCCCTCCTCCCCTCTCCTCTCCTTTCTCCCCCACCCTGTGATTTTTCTCTTTGGCACTTCAGGCATCTGGTGAATTTGGAAGCTTCCCCCCTCTATTCTGCTCTTCTTTAACATTTTTTTTCATTAAAAAATATTTTCCTTCTTCTCACGTAATCCCAACAGATAATCAAACAGATCTTCTGCAGACTTTCCAGACCAATTGACCTTGGGGATAAAATCAAGAAAGCAGTTTCAATGATTCTGCATGAAATGAGAAAATAGGATTGACATGTCTGACCCTGCTACACAACCATCACCTGAGCTAGAAATCCTTGTGTGCCGATATAAAGATGTTGCTGTCTGTTCTGAAGGGTTTTCTTAGAGAGAAATGGCACAAAATATTTTAAATATAATAGAATCTGTCCAGGCTGATGCTTGAGTTAAAGTGTTGTTTAAAGTGTAACTGTGGCTGTGTTAGCAGCACTTGGGTGCAATAAAGCACTTACACACTTACCTGCTATCTTGGTTTAACTTTTCCAGTATGGCGGGAATCTAACTGTGTGTGTGATCACATCAAGGCAAAAGCAGTTACTGTTATGTTTTCTTCTCACAACTTCTGTTTGATTACTAGTGGTGGTTATATTGAGCTTGGGGCATGTCTGTACAAGCAACTCAACACAGATGAAGCAGGACACTGATTCTGTAGCTGGGTGCCTGGGTATAGCCCTTCTGTAGCTAGCATGATCTGATGCTTTTGTAATTGGGGGTAGGCACCATCTAAAATATTGGCAGCATGTGGGCATGTTCAGTAGCCACTTTTTACACAAAGCTTCTGGGTTTTTTGCAGCTGCCTGGCACAGAATTTGGCAGGACACATGCTGAACTGACTGAAGAAAAGGTGATCTCACCCTTATAGTATTTTTGTGTTGATGTACCTCATTCTCCAGTAATGTTGTGATTCGACTGAGGCTGTCACATATCCCTTAACATGTTCAGACGAATGTGTTCAGATTTGGCATGCCAGGCTGAGATGTGCAGCCAGGATTCTGGAGGGTGAGGAAAGCCTCCAGAAGTTGCATGTTCACTGAAATGACCATGGTGTCATTCATTTCTTGCAAGGCGCCCCTTACTTTTCATTTAGTAGTTTGACAGTGCTGTGGCACAATCCTAAGTCTGCAGGAAGGCTGGTTGTCTCAGTCAGGGCTCCCAACCTGAGGACTTCACCCAGAGTGAGAGAGAAGCTGAGAGTAAGAAATGTGAGGTTGCAGTCCTGTACTTGTGTTAATGCATCTGTGCTGATGACTGCACAAGGAATGACCTGGATGTTGTGACCACAGATGTTGCCTTCTTCAATTAGAAGAATTGGACTGTGTCCAAGCTGCTGATAAGTGTTGAGACTGAAAATGGCTGGTTCTTATTTTGGAATATCACCATCAAAGTCCTTGATTCATAATTATGATCCTTGAGGCTGGAGTACAGCAATTCACTTTTCCGCTTGGGTAATGGGAAGGTAGGGGGAACAGCTGCTTTCCTCTCCCCTTCTCCTCTGCTGAAGGCTACACACTCTCAACAATTCTGGGTGCTTTCAGAAAGACACAAAACCCACATGCTTGCTTTTGTTAACAATACTGGGATCAAGTATTCCTGTTTTCCCAAAATGGGAAAGCATGCTCCTTGTGTTGTCACATATTAGATGTGGCAGTTATAATCAGCTGGGCCTTGTGTTGAACCTCCTACCAGTCTGTAGCACTGTTTTATAGTCCTGCATTTGCCTATACCCTGTTCAGGTAGCATGGAACAAGTTTGCTAATAAAGAGCACACAGATATAACTTCTTTCAGAAATCTTGGTCCAAATCCAACGTCAAATCCTTATGAAGTGTCTTTTCTCCAAGACTTGACTCTGATTAGGCTAAGTCAGGATTGAGTTATCTGTCCAGCACTAGACCAGAAGACATCAGATGCTGCAGTATATTAAGAACTTGATAGTGAGTTGTATAGGGTGAGAAACTGGAACAATTAGTTTTAACAGTAGACTAGTATTACTCCAAATTCTCCAAAATAATGTCCCCTATCATTCAAGACATTTGTTCAGCGACATGATAAAATTGAAGTTTGATTGTTCCAAATGAGTGTTACTCAAGCTGAGGGAAGAAGTGGGTGGGATGGAGTAGCCCCTGTCACCCTTACCCTCTTAAGTTTCACAAGCAAAAATGACCTGCAGTCCTGGATATAAATTTACCTTGTATTTCTCTTAGCAATGCTATAATCATGAGTGTTGTACATTAAGGGAGCTGACCTTAAGCTACCTCCCTCACAGATTACTTTCCTTCCTGCAAACTCACAGTGCTTGGGAGCATATGTGCATGCTGTCAAAGTATGATTTCAAGAGTGAAAATAAGGTTATAATGATAATTTGGGTCTTGGCTGTACTCGGATTATTTCAGTAGTGAATCCTTTTTATACTCTATTTTCATTAGATTTTTTTTTAATGCCCTTTTAGATGCCTAAATGTCATCTTTATTCTACAGAATAGATGTGCAATTTGAAAGAGCTAGAAGTATCTTTCTGATTTTGCAGTGCATTATAAATCCGTTTTCCTTCCACATGTCCTGCCAAACCTGAAAGCCCTGCAGCTCAGTCAACATATAGATGAATAAAACAGATTGCTAAAAACTTTCTTGAGCCTCTGTACTACTTTCAGAATTGCCAGAGGTCAAGCTGACCTGTATACTCACAAAGGAAGTTAAATAGTAAAACTTTCTTTAGTCATACCAATAAAAGAGAATAAGGAACGAGGAAGTGATGTTGCTCAGCAATAATGCAGTCAAAAATTTAGTAGTCTCCCAATAAGTAAGTTGATACTTTGTCTCTAGTTTTTAAATACATATGATAATTTGATATTTGAAGGTAAAATCAAGACATCCAATGAGAATGAGTGTGTATAGTGAAAACTGGCAGATTGAGGTGGAATTATGACTGAAGAAATTAATGCACTCAAGATGCAGGCAGGAGATAGTCTACATTCCAAAAAAAAAAAAAAAAAAAAATTGAAAAATCTGGCAGTCTGCAGTGGAATTCCACCAGTGAAGATTTTTAATGCATTTGTCAAACTGATGTTGTGACTGTGGAATAGCAAATGTATTACCATAGACATTAAGGAAATATGGAAAAATTATCCAGGCAACTACAAACTTGTTAGTCTGGCCTGAGAAGTATGCAACACTTTGGAACAAATTCTGAGGGGAAGTATTATCTGACAAGATAGTGGAGAATGTGATAAAAATGTACTGTACTTTTAACAAAAGATGATCATGCCAGACTAATCCTATAGTGTTCTTTGATGTGATTACTGGTCTTATAGGCAAGCCAACTGTGCTAGGTCTCATGTATTTTTTTTTAATGAAGCATTTAGTGAGATGTTCCATAGGAAAAAATTAGTTGAGGAGAAAGTAGGATTTGGTATTGTAAGGGAGGTATTGGTATTGTAAAAGTTGTAATGGGAAGAAAACCTCATTATTGGTTCCAGGGAAATGAGTAATATTCAATTCGAAGGATGGCGGGGCAAAAAGGAGAACAAAAAAAAAGCAAAGGGCCAATGAGATACATTGCTGTCAACAGTGTTGGAGGCAAAGTTGCATGAAGCACTGTGATATCTGGGGCAGCCTAGGTCTTGAATGACCAGGAATTTCATATTGTATGGTTGCCGTGACTTTGTAAACACCAGCATTAGTTCTTGTTGTAAACTGTGAGCTTATCAGCCAGGAACTGAGTATAGAAGTAGTAATAGTTACACATTCAGGGTGTACAACAACTACTGCAGGGCATAGCAGTTATACAGAGCAGCATTGTGAGCTACCTTGTGATCCAACCATGAAAAACACAATCAGAGTGCAGGCAACTATTTATAGTGGAGGTATGAGCTCTTAATGCTTGTAAATAAGGCTTTGTATACACAAAATAAGATATAACTTTTAGTCACCCATATTCAACAGAGAGTAGTTTACTGGAGCAGCTTCAAAGAAAGGTTAGCATAGAGGACTTGGAAAATGGATAGTCTATTTTATGAGTAGAGCTGAAAAATGTTTGGCTCTTTCAGTAAAATGAAAACACAGAAGGGAAATAATTGCTGTCTATAAGCAAATCACATGGGTAAATAATAAAGGGGGAGGGGAAAGTTAATCCAAAGAAAGTGTTAGTAGCAAAGCAAAACATTAAGTTGGTCACAAATATGGTTAAGATTAAATGAACAAATCAATAAAATATTAATCAACAAAACTGTGACGTTCTGGAAAACTTTTGTAAAAGGAAAACAAACCCAACTTTTAAGATGCAGTATAAAAGACTATGAGCAAGATTACATGTCACGGTTGTCCAGCTGTGAAGGGCTGTGTTGGATCATTCTGGTATTCCTATGCCCAGTGCTCATGTTATGGCTCTCCCATAAAGCTGGTCTGCAGCCTGCTCTTATGTGTAGCCCCAGCATACTCTAAAGGAATTGTTGGTTGCAGCTATGAATGTAGAAATATATCCTTTACCAATGTTTTATTACTATAAAAAGTAATCTAGTCTGTTGACAAGAGTAATACTCTAAATTGCATAAAATGAGTTGGTTTTTTTGGTAATGCAAGACCAGGTTATAGGCTGGTACGTATTAGCAGACTTAAATCCATAATGGAATTAGATTAGATCTCTTTTTTAAAGCTTGTTGGTATGGCAACCTATGGCTGAAATTGTCCAAAAGCAATTTTCTTAGCACGTGTCTCTTTGTCTCCATATCTGTATATTCTTGCTGCTAATTGTCACTGTGTTAACAAATTCGAGGGGTTTGTGGTTGTTCTGTTTTGTTTTAAAATCTTTTGGTCCCCAAGGTGCAACATATGTACAAGGGCATCTTATTTTTAAGAACTTAAAGCATCTGCTTTTGTGCTTAATCATAGCTTCTGTGTCATTGCTTCTGTGTTAGTTTAACAAGTTGAATTTTGCTTTATATATTGCACCAAGTGTGGTCTATGGGTTGCTTAAGAGCAATTCCACAAAAAATGTGTTGTCCTGCATCATCAGTATTGTTTGGAAGACTCCCCTTAAAATTTGGAACTTATAATACCAGATGTGGCCTCTGAAATAGGCTTTGTTACCCTGATCCAGCCATGCTGCCTTCCCGTCGTTCCCAACTGAACACGGTTTGGAGGGTGAGGGTGGGACCTGGGGATCTCCATAATGCAAGTGCAATTCCCCAATTCCAGCAGTAGCAGCCGCATTAATTCCCGACGTGGCTGGTGGGGCTCCGCCGGGCTGAGCACTGCGTCGTCGCTTTTTTTTCATCCCCAAATAGGTGATGAGTAATTACTTGGTCTTGATTTATCATTCAGACCATAGTAGTTCTGTTACAAAGTAAACATTTTTGTTGGCTGAGTCCTAATGCAAAGACCATTTCACAACCACCTCTTATTTTAAGTTTTAATTGCTTAGCTTTCCTGTCAACTGATGTCCCCCTCCCCCATGCCTGGAGCCCTCCTCCCCTCTCCCCCCTCCGTGCAATGGGTTTTTTCGTATTCCCACACTGCTAACTGATGAGCAACAGTTGCAGTATCACGGGGCCCTCTCTGAAGGAGAAGAAAAAAAGAAAAAGAAAAAAGAAAAAAAAAAGAAAGAAAAAAAAAAATCCCAAATACCATCATGTTTGCTTTTAGAGCCCTCCCGCCTTTTCAGTAAGGAGCTATGTTAATCCTTGCACTATGAAGGGAAACTCCTATGTAAATCAAACCAGTGCTCACTGCTCTCCTCCTTCCCCCTACCAGCTCCCATATATTAAATGATTGTTCTCCTCCCTTAGAAATGACAAATGATTGGTTGCTTTACTCTTGGCTTTCAACATATTTTCTTTACGGGACAGAATTCTGGGGTTAAATCTTGGTTCTTTCTGTTCTGTTCTGTTTCTATTCCCTCATATTATGCCATACATTCATGTGAATTTATTTTCCACCAAGATGCTCAGAATAAACCAAGGCCTTTCCTTGATTTAAAGATGCAAAAACTAATGCAACTCAGCCCACAGCAGATTGCAACTATATATTTTTTATTTTTTTCCTTTTTTTTCCTTTCTCCTAATGATGTTTCTGTTTTTGTGCTGCATAGCCTTTTCTAGTTTAGCCTGCACTCCGAGGCTAGATTTTGATGTCAATGATTAGTATTTCTAATCGGTTGAACAAGGACAATGTCCCTTCTGCTGCGCAGAGGACACAAAGGCCCAGGCACTGATTCTGCTCCCCCTTGAAGCATTTTGGCTCCACTGGGCCCTTTCCCCCGTTGCTGTAAATCAGGGGAAATTCCACCCATCCCTGGGGTTAGAGATTAGAGCTGCAACTGCAGGGGAGCTCTGGTTCCCCAAGGTGGGCGAAGCAGAGAAGCCCACGTGCACCTCCAGCCTGGGCACCGCTCTTTGCTGGTGACAGGGGCTCTGGTGGTCTGCCTTTGGTGCTGGCTCAGCAGCAGCTAATTTGCTGCTTTGGGGGAAATGACTCTAGATTTCCACCTGTAAAGCAGAATCCAGGGCTTTGTTCTGCCCTGACAAGGCAAACTTTTCTTCTGGCAGCCTATGCCTGCTCAGCTCCTGGCGGCATCTGAGGGGCAGAGGCTGAGGGCCCCGTCCAACTTTCTTTGATATTAGTGGGAGTTTGCAGTTCTTCTGTGCCCTCAGGATGGATCCATGAAGTGGTCGTACAGGTTCAGGCTTCACTTCTTTTATTTTTCCTGAAACAGTTAGTAAGTTAATTTACATGAGATGTGCACCCTGGCAAATGCCATCTCCTAGCTATTGTTTCAGCTAAGCAGCTGTCATTTGCGTAACATTATGCATCCTTCATTGTACCATGCTAATTTTTTGAGGGGCAATTTTTCTACAATGAGCACTGCAGCTTCTAACAGAAACCTCTTTATGGCATTGGCCCCGGGGAGCTGCAAGCCCTGCCAAAGCAAACAAAGGCTTATTGCTCCAACTGGGCATGTCTGTGCCTTTAATACAGCGTGAAGTTCACAGAACACTGCATCCAATCTGCACATAGTTAACACCTGGTCCAATGCCTTCTGGCAATTAATCAAGATATCAATCAGTGGTGACAAAAATTAATAAATAACCCATGCTTGCATATTGCACATTCTCAGAACGGGAGAATTTGCATTGACACTTACAGCCCATTTACATTTTTTGACTGAGTTTTCAGTGTGTGATACTGTACAATACAATAATTACTGATGCGTATAAGTAACTGGTACCTTGGACACTTATGAAAGAGTATTAAAAGTCGTATTAGTCTATCTCGAGTAAAAGAGCTTTGACTTCATTGAATTACAGTCCCAAACTTTGATGTAGGACCACAAAACTCTACTGCTAGCAAATGCATCAATGGGGCTAGCCTAATTTTTATTTCTTTCAAAAGCAGTGGAGTGGTTTGGGGTTGAACATGGCATATTCTTATCTTGCTAATTAATGGGAATGTTTTCCTATACCTTAAGCTAAATTCCACTGTTACACCTTTGTTAACTCTGAACAAGTACCCAAACTTTTTCCCTTTTGAAATAACTTGGAAGCTAGCCACAACTTCAAAGGAAGGAAGATCTGTTCCTCTCTTCATTTAGAATACATAAAAGTACTCTGAACTATGTTTAATTTATCAAAACAGAGTCTGCACTTTGCAAATATAGGTGCACAGTCATTTGTACTGGCCATGCAAAGGTGTTGTCAAAGGAGTGGCTTGTCTTCCCTGAAAATAGAAATCACTTGGTCGGATATGAACAAAGGTATCCTCTCTTTTGTAAATGCTGGTACTTGTTCTCTAGTGATGCAAGAAAATATTCCTGGCAAAGAACGAAGCAAGTAGCTTTTGTTATCCTATGGAGTCCTCTACTACAATGGTCAGAAATGGTAATTATAAATCCTTGTCACAAATGGTTGTTCTTGTTTGCAGCCCGAAAGGCTATGGCTATATGGACCTGGAGTTCAATATTTGCTGCTGCCTTTAGGTCAGGGTTGAAGCTTATTAGCAGTGCAGGAATGGGGAGTTTGTTTTGCTTTCACAGCATGTTTCTGTCCTACCTGCTCTGTGAATGAGCAGAGCTCTCCTTGGGTGTCAACTGAAGTAATTAAACTCGCTGATGAATGTCATGACTTTGAAAGAGAGGGTCATGCATGGCCAGGTAGAACCAGGAGCAGGCAAGGAGGAGTTGTACCCTGTACTGACCTACTGACCTGCCCTGTTCTCTCCTGAGCAGTATTTTGGCTATTGTACCATACTGGGCAGTGGCTTTCCAATGTGGGTAAATACAGCCTTGGAAATAGTAGTTTTGGTGGGTCCCAGTGTAAGTGTGAAATCCTGTCAAGACCTGGTAGAACTGAGTAAATGTAACAGTTTCATAATAGTCTAGTACATGAAACAAGAACATAATTCTGCCACCTGAACCCAAACTATGGTATTTCTAAAAGGTAACTTCTGAAACACTTCTGGTTTGGCTTCTGAATTATTTGGAGTATAACAGTGCCTATGAACTTCATGATTTAAATACTTTCCAGAACAAGGAGACAAGAACATTTAAATTAGCTTAGTAGAAAGGCATTTAACATAAAGAGAGCAATAAAAATACATCACCTGTCACATGTGATCTTTATATGACCTTAGCCACAGAACAATAAATATTACATAACCACACTAAAAGCAGTTTTTAACATCATATATTTATATTTAATAAGTCGTGATTTTCTTTCCTTCAAGATGCAATTTTGATGAGACACGTTAAGTGTGTGATCTAAAAGCAAAAACTTTGTGACTGGTTATGTAATGCTTCTAGTGGAGCATCATTTAAAGACTGTTTGAATGAAAACACAGTCACTTCGTTTTCCTGTGTGTCTTGACAATCTAATAGAACAGTAACAATACAGTCCTTTTTAATACAATTTTATGTTTTCTACTTTTTTTTTTTTGTGTTTGAGTGTTGGGCAACTCTTCACCTAGGTGCATAAAATTACATTTGCTGAATACTGCATACTTCAAGTGATCAGTTGCTATCCCCAATTATCAGTTTAACTGTTAGATTTGCACTTGTAGTCTGTAAAAGAAAAAATATTATAAGCTAGTTAGACTTTAATTGTCCCTTTTAAATTAATTATGTGAGATTCAGGTTGCAGTATAAAAATGCAACAAGGGAAATCAAAGTATCCTCCTTTAAATTAAATTGGCTTTTAATTACATTAGAAAGCCAAATACTACAACTGTAATTATTTTTTATTGAAGGAAGGCTGATTTTTTACATGTGCTGTCCTGTCTTACTAAGTTTCTTTTGGGGACAGTACCTATTAAGAACAGGTTTGTATAAAGGAAAAGCTGATAGTACTTGCTATACAAACATAGGTAATAAATATTCAAAGTCTAAAAAAAAAGAAAAAAAAATTTTTTTTGACCCATGTAAGTTTCCTTCAAATTTTCTACAGTTTTATGCTGGCCATTTTTTAGATTCATGTTGTCTGTCCTTAGATAATGCCCACAAATTATATGGAATATATAATGAGTTCATTAATCCAACTGGGGAAAAGACCAGGTTTGCCCCTTCTTTCCTCAACAAGTTATAACTATTCTATGCAATCAGCCTTTAGGCACTAGTCAGCTGAAATGGAAAAAATACTTAATAACAGGAGCTCAATAGCCTGCAGATCTCTGATGTCTGAGATGACTTCAGCTCTTGTGATGAGCTACATTTAACCTAAGAAATATGATTTAATTCCACTTCAAAAGTATACTGAAATCTTTGATATATGGTCTGTGGCCTATTAAGCTTGATCCTGGCTTGACCTCTTAAAGGAAGAATAGCTTTGTTTCTTTTTAAAATGCACAACCAATCAAAGCAGAAATTTCTATGTGGGTTCCAGTAGTTACAGCTTCAAAAATGAAAAGCATTTAAACACAGGTTTTACTTAAGTGTTTCCACTGTCTTATTGACTTAACAGTTTAGATACTTCTTTCTTGCCTGTTGAAGAAAGGCAACAGGCTCTGTTGCCTTCTGTTTTTGTGTGGAAAACATTGACCTCAAACTTGCTCCTTGCATTGGAGTTCCCTGATTGACTTCAGAGGATGTTACTTGAACGAAGCCATCTGAACTATGCTTGCTAGACGAGGTCAAATAAAATAAACCTGGATGTGACTAAATTAGACTCTGAACCATTTAATGCTCTCATGTGCAAAGTAAAGGGCAGTAGCTATGCTAGAGGGAGTAAGCATTCTAGAAAGACTAATGGGGAGAAAATATATTCAGCATATAGGCTAGGTGATCAGTGAAGGGTTGGGTGTACATTCAGCAAGGGACATTCTGTAGTATACTGAAGGTGTCTGTCTTTGAAAGAATATGACTGAGGGATTGGAAGAGATTATCTATTGCCTCTCTGAATTTGGTTTCCTGTTTTAGAGATAACCACATCGATTTATCACACTGTAAGAAAAACAGTTATTCCTTTACTCCTGCCTTGTGGGCTATCACACCTGGTGGATAGTTACCTTCCACTCACAGCTGACATTAATTCATGACATGTTCACACCCAGTTCTCATGTACTAGTTTTTCATTTGACTAAATAACACTTCTTCCACCATGCTGCTTATCTCTGTGATCCCTGTGCCTATCCCTGTGCCTATCCCTGTGATCCATCTCTAAAGAGCAATCATAACCTTTGCAGCCAATGTTTTGGTAGGCTTGCCATACTACACTGTTTGAGAGTCCTGCACAACCATCCATAGGGTTGTTCTTTAAAGCTTTTCCAGTAATCTGAGACTGAGACATGGTAAAAGGGAGCACTTCGTTGCTTATCACCTTGATCCTGGGTGGCTCTAAGGTGGAGTGAAGGGACTTGTCTGGTTAGAAGAACTATTATGTGGAATGAAGGTCATCATAAACACTGTAATTACAAAGGAATGGGAGATTTGATCATCAACCAGGTAGTTACAGTTGCGTGTGAGATGATCTCAAAACTGCTTGGTGACTAGTGGTTGGGTACAAAGTAATTGATAATAGCTGAGAATAAACCTTTGGTCATTGTGTATGTTGACATCGGTGTAGGAGAGAGTTTTAGAGAGTGAACTTATGAATGCTTCAACAGAAGGTCTCTCTTTGATAGTTTTCTCTGAATGTTTCCCAGGGTTACGTGGTGTAGGGAGGTCAAGGTAATCACAGGTTCTCTGAAGTATAGCCAAACAGGTGTAGTAGAGCAGAGAGAAGTTAAGCTTGGTTAGGTGTTTCTAGACATCTTGAGGAAGAGAAGATAGTGCAGGAAACCTGGATGGGGCATCAATCAAAACAGAACCTACTTCAGGGCATACAGAAAAAGAAACCATAATAATTAATCTAGATAAACTGATGGGAAATGAAGAACTTGCAAATCAGAGGCATCTGCTAAAGATGCGGGTAAAGCAAAGAATTACAATAGAGGGTGGGATACAAATTTTAATCTAATTAAGGGGGAAAGGGATATGGCAATACATTATGTGAAGTCAGTGGCACGTGAGGTTAAGTTAGTGAAAACCAGGCATGACCAGAGAGGTTGGAAAGCAAAGTTGCACTTGATGGTCTTCTACAAAATTTAATAAGAGGAAAGGTTTAGAAGGAGCATAAAACTCTGGATTGTATATGGACATAATTGTAACCTGGACCTTTGCATATAAACCTGCTTTCTGATTTACTGAGCTCTACTAGGTGAAAGAGGGCTACAAGAAGTTGGTCCAGAAAGGCTACAAAAAGTTGGTCCAAGACAGTTAAACAAAACTATGTTTTATCTGATGCCATTCAGAGTAATTAAAGATGCAAAATAATCTAGTTTATGGAAGCAGTTTCTTGACATTGTATATGTGTTTTCTAAAGCAGCACATTTTAATGAATCTAAGTGGTTGTTCACTCAATGTTATGAGAAATGCAGCATTTTAGTCACAAAGTGATGGTAACTGAACAAGAAGCATCAGAACTCTTCTGAATTACCTTCAGTGTATAAAGGCAAAGTAGGGAGTGACAGAGTGATGCAAAAATTGAGGAAAAACCTTATGAGTTAAATGTAGTAGTTGAGACAAAACTCTACCTTAAAATAAAGGGAATAAAATATTTTCAGGTACCATGAAAAATGCTTTAAAACATGTTTCAAAAGACTCATATTGTTTTCTTGGCTCCAAGGTCAGTTAGGTGAGAGAAAGCAAAGAACTGGATTTGAGGGCTCATTTCAGCAGAAGAACGTATCAAGTTTGATTTAGCTCCTGTGTTACTTAACATGCTAGTGGTCTGCAAAATGCGTGGGGAAAGAGGGAGGTAGCAGCATTTCTCAGCTGATGCAATTGTGGTGAGTGCTTTCTTTAAAGTAGTGAGGTGGGGAAGGTGGGCAGGAATGTTTACACCTGGATCTCTCTGCAGTTTTTGTGCTTTGCACCTAGATCTTACACAGGAGCTTCTGCTGAGCAACACTGAGTCTTCTCCTATCATGGTGAAACGCAATGCTTATTGGTGGAAGGCTTATATTGATTTGTTTTGGTGCTGGATAGGTTATATTTATTGTCTAGACTATCATTAATTTTCTTAGGCTAGAAAGTATTGCTTAAAATATTTTTGTATTCTACTGGAGCAGGAGGTCACAAGTAGATAAAAAATTTATATGAAATTTAAATTGTACAGGGACTTATTCTTGCACCAGTGAAGCTGAGGCAAAATTTCCTTCAATCATAACAGGAACAGGTTCAAGACCTTTTATTAGTCACCTTTTAACCCAATTGATGTGGTTAGAAATTGCATGTATGCTTTTTCTTCTTCTTTCAAACAAGTAACAAAAGCTGAATTAGGCTGCAGTGATGAAATCTGAATGATTTCCTCCTCAGACTAAACTTGCTAAACTGGTACAATCTGGAGAATGATGTAATGAGGAAAAAACCTGTTGTTTGTCTCTTGATACCATTCTTGAAAAAATCATTGCTACGTAATACAAATATATTCATCACCTTTTATATCCTTTCACCATCGCTGATATTGGAACCCTTCCAAATAAGTAGCATTCCAAAATTGGCTGTAGCCTTCTTCATAGTTTACCTACTTAATTATAGGTTAAACTGGCTTAGTTTTCTTTTATTTTTTTTTAATCCTGCTTTTAAATAAAGCTCTACAGTTTAAAAGGTTGTTTCAACAAGCTATATAACAATATTTTCATTCATTGTTATAATAGAAATAGCTATCTTTAATCTCATTTTTACATTGATTTAGAGCTCCATAGTATCTTGGCTAGACTTTCTTTAGTCACGTATCGCTACAGTTTTGATGCTAAAATAAGAAACTGAGGAACTTGAATTATTCATGGGAGACTCCATTTAGGACTCACAGCTAAAACACACAGGAGTGTAAAAGTTCAGAGGTGGTGGTTTTTGGCTTTTGTTTGTTTTGTTTGATTTTATTTATTTTTTTTTTATTAAAAGACAAAACAACTTGAACCAGCTGGGTAACCTGTGGCAAGCTATAAATTGTGGATGTCTTTGACAAAGATGATAGAGATGAGCCAATGTTGTATAAACTGAACACTCAAGTTCTTAAACTGTCTGGCACACATGCTTTCCCAGAAAAGTAATCAGCTTAAGGAATGAATTCTTTATTTCTGTTCGGCAATTCTACCGTAATTGCCAAACTTATTTATCAGAGAATGAAGAGCGCTTGAGGCAAGATAATTTATATTAATTTTAAGCATGAACTCAAAATGAAAATCTTCTGTAAGTTTTACACAATGACAATTTAACTTTATGATGTGAGTTTGTTTTGTAACACCAGCCTTACACAGGCATTGCATTGCAGAAGTGATGAATTGCTTCAAAAGAGGAAAGGTAGCCTCCTGCATTTAAAGCCCAGCAGCAGGGGTCAGGAGATGCTAGTTCTGTTTCTTATCCTGCCTCTGATTTGACATATCACCATGGGAAAGTTTTTGAAAAAGACACTGGCCTGGATCCTGGAATAGGTGCTTTATGGGTAATCCTCTGAACAAACACTGCTTCTGTGCCTTTCTGACTCTAACAGAGGCTCCTATTCAAATGGAGCTCATTGGAGGAGTAGGGTGATGGTGAAGATACCCTCTTTGCACAGATGGAAGAAAAATCATAATACTTCCTTATGTAGCTGGGGAATTCGTTTTAGAGTATTCTGAGCTCTCGAATGGGAGAGGCTTGTAAAGTGACAATAATAGATTTTAACTGAAGAGCAATCTCTGGTGTCAGAAATGTGAACAGACCTTATCAAGGTGCATGAAATGCCATGCAGGAATTTCTTATGCAAACTCTTCATAGGGAAGGATTTCTGGAGAATAATGAATTGTAGGTAGCTGGAATATTGTATAGAGCCAGGATGATATAAAGCAGAAATGGGTGAGCAATTACAAAAGATAAAATAAAGGGAATAGAGAGGCTGTTGTGGGAAATGGTGAAGTGTCAATCTTGCATACAATAGAGAGACAGCAGCTTGTTACTTAAAGACAAAACAGACAGGTTTTTTCTGTTCGCTTTGTGTTGTTTGTTTGTTTGCTTGTTTGTTTGTGAATCCACTGCTCATTTGGCATTAGTATGAACTTTGGAGGGTGTGTGTGTGTGTTTGATTGTTGCTTTTTTTTTTTTAATCTTCTTCTTGATTGTTCCAAGTCTTGCAAAGATAAAGGAAGTTTTAACTGAAGAATTAAATTTTGGCCTCACAAAACTCTTAGAGCTTGTGGTCAAGTAATTTGAACAGATGCAGAACTGAAACATAGCGCCTTATTGTTAGTCATACTTTGTGTGCTGTCCTATGAGAGTATTATCCAAAGGTGCTTTACCTCCTGAAGGCCTGATTCATTCCAACAAAAGGTTCATGCAATAGATGTTTTGCATATACCACCATCATATGGTTGAGCATTCTGCTATATCTATGTAATTGCTTCATACAACAGGAAAGAATTCTGCTCATTCAGTCATGAATAGCACATATGCAAAGTCTTTCTTGGGAAAGGGTGATCAGCTAATCTGAATTTCTGTGTGGCACAGCTGTCAGGTGTCACTGTAATAATTATATTCTGCATTAGTCTAGTATGCTATGGTACCAGTTGAGGAGTCATGGTGACGTTGGAGCACATCTTTCAGAGAAATATCAACTGTTGCAGTTCTAAGTTGTTCCAATGGTTTAAAACTGGCACTGCTTTTCTAGACTGAAGTTGTCTGACAGTTACAGAGCTGAGTGTCAAACGTTTGTGAGATGAGGAGTTTTTTGAAATAGCTTTTTATGCCAATGAAAAGTTGAAAATAATAATTTTCAGGAATTTATGGAGGAAGGATTTGGGGAAGGAATGAAAGAAAGATAGAGATCACATCTTTACTTCTTGTCCCCAGTGTCTGAGAGGACTAGATCTGCCAGTGACTAGGGCATAAACCCAGGATTTAAGATACTCTGATGCAATTCCTTGTTGGGTAAGAGTTAAAACAGGAATTTGAAACTTGCTGGCTACATGGGGCACTCCAGAACAGAACTGAACCATTCACTGTGTATTTAAGAAAAACATATAAAATTAATTGCTGAGTGACTTGATTATGTATTTGCAACAAACTTGTTTTATACCATGCTCTAGAATATTTTTTTAATGGGTTCAGAGGCTTTTACATAATCTTCTTTGTTTTATTTTCTAGAGGAGGGCAAAAAAAGAGAAGTATTGTTATCATTACTTCTGCATTTCCCATGGCCCCAAAATCCAACTAATGACCAGTCTTGACAAGTTCATTTCTGTGGAAGACATTCTCTTACTTCCAATTCACTACCACCCACAGATGACACTTTACAAAATGTCACTGTTACATAATTGATAATCACTCAACAACTGAGAAAATGGAACTTGGAAAGAGGCAACATTTCTGTGTCCAGAGAGGAAATTCTCTTTCAGCTACTCCATCCCAGAGTGGATAAAGGTGAGTGTTCTGCAAGATAGGAAAAAGATAATTTTTGCGTGGAGATATCTTTCCAAAATGATGACCATTAAATTAAAGAAAAAAATACAGGGAGAAAGAAATACCTATTTAATACTTATTAAATAAAGTGATGGTCATCTCAAATGAATCCTGCCTTCTGGAGAACAAAGACCTTAAGAAAATCCAAAGCAAGCACTCCCTCAGGGGGAATGCAATATGCTGAAGGGGAATCTTGACAAATTTCAGTGGTGTATTAAAACTGGGAAACTGGAGACAGGAAGTATGAAAGATATGTTTTTCCCTCAGGTATTATATATGGATAATACCACTCTAACTGGACAGTCATTATAATTGTACAGTCAATCCTATTGGATTCCTAGGTGAAAGGTGCAGTTTTTAATAAACCCATCTCTTAAGGCTCAATCTTTTATCTGTTGCACAGAATAACACATCTGATACTTTCCCCCACCCCCATCTCTGGGTAAGACTGTTAAAAGCATGTTGGAATGGAAGATCTAATGTGTGTGATGTATACACCTGATATCAATTAAATCAGTGGCTCACTTGCTGCCATTCACAGAAAGCCTGATGGTAGCCTGAGAAGGCCCCAATAGTTGCACAGAAAAGCAGGTGTGTGTGTGCAATATTTCTGGTTGCTCTATGAGTGAGCCGTTTTCTGGTGTACAATGAGTGGCAGCACCAATGGAAGAGAAGGGGCCCAGTTTGCACCCCAGAAGTACAAGTGACAAGTACTACTGTAATTAAGGAAGGTACTTACGTAGCACTTTTACACTGATATTTCCAAACTGGCATCCACACACACTTCCAATTCCTCTCATTTATTATTGAGGCTTCTCACAGCAGTGTACAGATTCCTTCCACTTCCCCCTGTGCTTGCATTCGTCATATGCATGACACCTTGGAACTGGTGTATGCATCCATGATTTGTGCTGTGATTAACACATTATCAGCTTCCCCTTTCTTGTTAGCTAAAAATAGTCCTGGCTATCCTTGCTAGTCTGTCGCTCAGGTGATGGAGATGGAGGCTGCAGGAACCTTCTGTAGCATTTGGCAGTCAGGTCTATCTCGCTCATGCATTTCCCAAATCTTTCCTTGATCTCCTGGCATGGGTAATGGTTCAGTGTTATTTTTTGATGTCCCTTGCTCAAAGAATTGGAAGAATTTCCAAAACCTACATTTACAGCCTACCTTTTCTTCACTTTCTGATGCTTTCATGAACACCAGCAGTCTCTGTGTGGCTTTTCCTGCTTGATGCCCACACAAGGCAAGTGAGGCTCAGTCCCTTCTTCCTGCAATGCTGCCTGTTGTGGTTGCACCACACACTTTTACAAACAAAAGAGAAATAAAAAAAATACCCAAAAGAGTAAAATACCCAAAAAAGTGCTTATCATCTCGTATGACTCCAAAAGGCTCAACAGTATTTTTCTGAAACTTTCCTGGGATATTCAGCCATAGGGTATATTCAAGCAGAGGAAGATTTTGGGAAGTAATGTGTCGGATTAAACTTGTATTTTAATACACGTTCTGGAAGCAGAACTTCAGGTTGGTGCAAATATGAGGAGGTTAAAATATTAGAGATCAAATTAGCCTCAGAATTAAAATCCGCCTATGTGCATCTCTTTCCTTACCTCAGGCACTCGCCTCTTGAAGCTTCAAATTCTTGAACTATTTGCTAAACAGAGCACTATAGAGAAATGAATACCTATGGTACAGAAATACAAATTCCTGCCACTTCTGTTCCATGCTGTTTGCTGTCTCCAGAGTAAAAGCTTCTATTTCAGAGCTGTGTCAAGAACCATGAAGCGTTATATCCTGACCAAACATCGACCTAGCACTAAGCAAACTCCTAAGCCCTGGAGACAAGTCGGTGGAGAGACTGAATAAACTTCTCTTTTAAATGCTGTCTCTAAACAGTGGCAACAGTAGCCCAATTTTGTTGTTCCTCAGGTTTACTTTGATTTCTGACTTATTTTAACCTTGCATAATTTTTTTAGCCATTTATGCATCTTATTTTAGTAATTTTGTGCCTTCATGAAGAGTTATATGCAATCCTCCACTGGGTCTTTTATCCTTTGACTTTGTATTCCATGGTCTTATCTACTCCATCCCAGAATCCCCTGCACATCTTTTAGCAAGGAAAAAAAGTGCATTCGGACCCATTTCTGAAGCCTGTAGGAATAGCAACTGAGCATGAATAAATTAACCAACTAACTGGTTGTTTGACCACACACATTAATATGATGCTAGGTGTCTGTTTTTACATGTATATAGAAAACCTTAATATCTGTGAGCAGAATACTTTTACTTAATCTAGAAGTTGCTGAATTAGAAATGTCCAATTTCTGTGATGCTTCAAAGGGAGGTAGTTGCTGTAAGTGTCCCAGCTGAGGTATCTTCTACAATCCTCCTCAAATTCTTTTCTCACTCTTTGTGGCTCAAATGGTGCCATGAATGTGTAGCAGGTGGAAGCCTAAGGTCTGATGTTCAGAGGTTTGTAAGACTGCAAAAGGTCACTGTTGCAGTGTGATCTGACCCTTTGCATGCAAAGGCCGTGGGATGGCATCTAGTTCATGAACTAGATGAATTAGAATGTCAGTTTTGGAAAAAATGCTTAAACTTGAACTTATTATTATTGAAAGCAATTGAGATGTATTGCTTGTTACCCAGTGTTTTACACTGATGTTTTGGGACAATATCTGTTGTTTGAAGTTTTGCACAAGACGGAACAAGCTTAGCATTGCTGCAAACTGACCCAGGGGAAGGTCCTGTGCCCTAGCAGAACTGGTGTGGGGAGACAGTGCACTGACAAGGGAACATGAGTTTTTCTGTATGCGCAAAGTCTTCCCGACCACTTGGCATTTGTTACAAATGTGTGTTTAAAAGTTGTTTCAGATGTTTCAGTCGCTTTAAAGATCTTTGTCTTTAGGTTCAGTCCTCATTTCCCATTGTCAGTGCAGCATCCAGAACACTTGCAGACACCCACTGGGAAGTGCAACTTTTAGTTTTGTGCAATTTTACTTCTTTTTTTTTTTTTTTTTTTTTTGATNAGGAAAACAATGCAACTTCTAAAACATACATTTAATCTGTGAGTACTGTGCTTTATTTGTAATTTAAAGGAAGATGAAATAAGAATAATTGTGCATGACATAAAAAGGGGTGTGATTTGAAACAATTTTCCTCAGTTTGGGATGTGCCAGGTGCAGATGTGTGTGACAGGGAAGGTAAATCCCAGGTTTTGGGGTAGATTTGTAAAGAGCGCTATGTACAGACAGAGCCTTGGAATGGTGCTTTTCTTCCGTTTGCGCTTCCTTTGGGACCTGGCTTGAACAAACATGTAAGACCCTGAAAACTTTCAAATAAGGTTAAATGCATGTGATATTATGCTCCAGGGATGAGTGAAATTAATTAGCTGTGCAAGTGGAGGTTTTTTTCTTCCTTTCCTTTCCTTTCCTTTCCTTTCCTTTCCTTTCCTTTCCTTTCCTTTCCTTTCCTTTCCTTTCCTTTCCTTTCCTTTCCTTTCCTTTCCTTTCCTTTCCTTTCCTTTCCTTTCCTTTCCTTTCCTTTCCTTTCCTTTCCTTTCCTTTCCTTTCCTTTCCTTTCCTTTCCTTTCCTTTCCTTTCCTTTCCTTTCCTTTCCTTTCCTTTCCTTTCCTTTCCTTTCCTTTCCTTTCCTTTCCTTTCCTTTCCTTTCCTTTCCTTTCCTTTCCTTTCCTTTCCTTTCCTTTCCTTTCCTTTCCTTTCCTTTCCTTTCCTTTCCTTTCCTTTCCTTTCCTTTCCTTTCCTTTCCTTTCCTTTCCTTTCCTTTCCTTTCCTTTCCTTTCCTTTCCTTTCCTTTCCTTTCCTTTCCTTTCCTTTCCTTTCCTTTCCTTTCCTTTCCTTTCCTTTCCTTTCCTTTCCTTTCCTTTCCTTTCCTTTCCTTTCCTTTCCTTTCCTTTCCTTTCCTTTCCTTTCCTTTCCTTTCCTTTCCTTTCCTTTCCTTTCCTTTCCTTTCCTTTCCTTTCCTTTCCTTTCCTTTCCTTTCCTTTCCTTTCCTTTCCTTTCCTTTCCTTTCCTTTCCTTTCCTTTCCTTTCCTTTCCTTTCCTTTCCTTTCCTTTCCTTTCCTTTCCTTTCCTTTCCTTTCCTTTCCTTTCCTTTCCTTTCCTTTCCTTTCCTTTCCTTTCCTTTCCTTTCCTTTCCTTTAGTTTTTGCTTCAGGACACTTTGAGTTGTGGCCATGTGTGGATGTATGTTATTGGACTACAGGCTGTTTAAAATCAGTGTGTATTGTAGGTCTGTGGGCTGTATCTACCTTTAGAGTCAGTGCCACATGGCAGAGCTGGCTCCCACCAAGCAATGTGGCTGAATCTGATTAAACAATCCAGATATTTTTCACACCTTATATGTTCCCATCAGGCAGACAGGTTTATCATATAGCAATTCACTAATGCCCCCAGAAAATCACTTCCTACTACTAAAACATATTTTGCATCCAATTTTAGTCTGTTGGGTGTTCAGTTTTGTTATGGAAATGAAAATTTTAATAGCTAGTGAATGGGTCCCTCCACTCTCTGTCATGGAAAGCAACCATGATAACTTCATGCAGTACAGCTTCGCTTTGAGGATGGGGGAACACCAGTTTTGACGTCCCCGAGCAAAAAAAGGCTCCACAGGACAGCATGTAGCACACAGGGAGAACAGAAAAACGGCTAATCCTAGCCAGATCCCATTGCGGAACATCTTACTATCTGGCTAATCAGGATAAGTGCTGAAAAGCTCTGAGTGTGATGTCAGATTTATTTCACGATGAGCAGGGAAGATCTCTTGATCCTTAAACACTTCAAGTAAAAGTTAAAAGGGGGGGTGTGAGGTGCGGGGGAGGAGGCGGAAAAAAGATATTGCGCTTTTTTTCTTTTTTTTTCCAAGTGTGATGAACTGTTTTCTCCTCTAAGTGTTTTAAATAGCGGCAGTGTGAAAATTACATTTGCTTTGAATAATTGCTAGCGTTTTACCCATTGCAGTCCTTCTATCTGGAAGCTTTGTATCTAATATTGCTTTTGCCTGAAACTCGGAGGAGCAGTGTGAATGGAGCGGCAGGTCCATTTTTAAAACAAAAAATATTTTATAATATTTTATTTGCTCAACAGTTTTATGCTGTGGCAACACAGGCTTACGCAGCACTTTATAAGCGTAGGCCCTGGTCCAACAAAGGCTTATATCGCGTATGTTTAACTTTACGCTGACTCCAAAGGGAATATCATGTGTGATACTGACTGTAGGTAAGGCCCATTTCCTGCCCTGAGCAGCTTGCAAGTGAAATAAGACAAGACCCAGAACAAACATGCACGAGTAGGAGTCTTGAACAGGGAAAAGATCCAGGGGAAAAAAACCCTCTTGGAGGGACTGTTAAAGAGGGAGGAGAAAAAAATTGCATTTTTCATGTTGTGGGTCAAGGGCAGCGAGAGGGAGAGCTCATGGGTGGCAGGGAGATCTTGTGGGAGGACAAGACAACGGCTGAAGGACTGGAGGCTCTTTTAGGAGGTGGGATGCAGCAAAGTAGAGGGTCTAGTGCGGTCTCTTGGTTTTATCTGTTGACTAAATAGAACTGGTTGACACTTCAGGGGATTCATTTTTATTCAGTCTAATGAATACTGTCAAATCCCGAGAACAGCTTGTGGAATTCATACATAATTGTTTCACTGATGAAGAAACCGAAGCAGGGAGACTAATGATTTTCCCAAGGCCACAGAAGGAACATCATAATTAAAAAAAAAAAAAAATTCTCTTTCCCAGGCCTGGGCTGTACCACTAATTCATCTCTGAACAGAGGGCAGTATTTACAGAGGGGCTATACACTCATTTTTAAGTGATTTAGGCACCCCTAGGAGTTCAAGTGTCATTGGAAGGCAGTGCTATTCCTAAATGCTAGATCAAGTTTAAGAAGGAAATTTAGACTCCTGAAGACACTGGAAAAGATTATCTGATGTCTGAAAAGAGTATCTGGTAGGAAATTATAGGCACTTTATATCATAGATATAACTGGGCTGGATTGTACTCTGCTAAAGTCAAGCAGATCTGATCTGCTACAACTTGCTGAAAAAAAATCCCAATTAACACCCAGCTTGGCAATAAGTTCTAGCAAGTGTCCTGCTTTACTACTTTGTCTTAGGAGCCACAATACCCAGGCTTGTCTTAGCATATAGTAGCACTTCCTTTTTTTCCTCCTCTACCCATCAGTTTGGAAATCAGGTTCTAGTTGGCACCATATTCCTCTTGTGTGGGTAACGCTAGGAAAAAATGATTGTTAACTGTAGATACTCTGTTTAGGGAACACAGAATCTTTTCCCAAGGATATATATCACTTTCCAACTTAGTCATGTGCACACCCAAGCCTGTGCATGAACTGCATTTCTGTTCCATGATGCACACTCCCATTTCATTCAGGTGGAGTCCTGGTAATATCTAATAAATATCTGCTTCTAGCTATTTTGAAGAATATGCTCTGAATCACATTCAGCAATACATTCAATATGTAAACAAATTCCCTTAAAACCACGGTATGGATAAGCACTTACAGGCGCTGCAAACAGTGTGCAGGATAAGTTGTTTGGAGAAAGCTGCTACATGTTTGAGCAGAAAGATTGGCTAAATGATTCACTCTCAGGTGACCGTGCCCTGCCCCAAGTTACTGCAGGATTTACTCTTCCCTGGGACAAAGTCCAGCGATGCAGGAGGAGAAGGAGGTGCAGTAGAAGGGGGTTAGCAGAGGGAAGACCTCTGGCACGTGTTTGCATGAGCACCACTGCTAGTTTTAACCAAAGGTTAGGGAAAGCACAGACTTATCTGCAGCCCTGCATTCATTCCTGCCTTTGCTTTGCTGAATCAGAAATATCATTTGGTTGCAGCTTCACTCATAAATCTGCCGTTTTCAAGTGGGGATCAGGTACATTCAGTCAGGAAAAATCATGGCATGTATTGCTGCCTCTGTCCAGAGAAGGGGCCGCGTGATCTGCAGGTGAGATTTGGGACACCTGTGCATCTCTTGCATTTGGACATACGGGAGCTCTACCTGAGCGAGCCCTTTGAAACTGGGCCCTAAGTGTTTGAGTGAAACCTTATGTTATGAAAGGTCCCTGTGTAGTGTCCTTTGGGAAAGGGCTTAGTGTGCTCATTTGCATCTCTATACCCAGAATGCTTTTCCAGCTCATTGCTGTTTCATAGTTGCACTGGTGTCAGTTCTACAGAACAGCTGAAAATGGCTTGATGTGCTTCTGCATGCTGCTACTTTCCCTCTGGAGCAAAAGAAAGGATGTCTGTGTGGAAGGGGAACATGAAACAAAATGTCCCTATCTTCCCCACAGCATGGGTAGTCTCCTGGCCACCCAAAAAACCAGCAAGTGCTGCTAAGAGGACAGATGCTGGTACTCAAAATCTTAAGCTGCCTGCAAATATCATCGCGCTCCCAGGCAAAGGCGCAGCTGTGTGAAATTGTGAACCTTTAACGTGATCCCACCTCCCCGCCACAGATAGTTCGTGGCAGCTTGGAGAAGTGCTGAGGGTCTGGAGACGTAAAATCCTGTCTCTTATGTGTGTTATAGGGATGAAAATATGGTAAATTCTGCACTGAAACATCAAACATGGCAACTGCGAGTGAATCTGTTAATGTTAAAAGCTCTGGGGTCAGGTGTGAGGGCTACAAAACATCCACTGCACTGCAGAATGAGAGCTCAAATGGAAAAGAGCCCGACCAAGCGGTCATCAATTCCCTTCCCCGACAGGCAAGGACTAGGACCTGCAATGAATATACTGGTTAAAGACATATCCTTGAAGATTCAGCATGTAATGATTCGCAAGTTGTAGCCTGAGATAACTCAGAGGAAGTACTATATAAATGTCAAGCTACTCCTAATATACTGGTGATGGTACTATACAGTGGTGGTGGTACTTTTTGAAGGAATTGTCACTGAAGTAAAATTAACATGCAAAAGATATGGCAAATCTACTAGCAAATTATGTAAATATTTTGCAAGGGGCAAACTTTCAGTGCGAGGCGTGAAAATTGGGTCACAATTCCCATTAACAATTACACAGCCTGCGTGCCTAATTTTCCAGGCACCACGCTGAAAATTCACCCCACGTTATGGAAGCAATTAATGGCTTAAAATTCTTTTTAGGCCAGTAAATGTGTAGAAGTGTTGATAGCCTTTTCTGTGTGGCATTTAATGAGCTATAATCTGATAACTAGAT
This sequence comes from Dasyornis broadbenti, assembly GCA_013397935.1. Lineage (NCBI taxonomy): Eukaryota > Metazoa > Chordata > Aves > Passeriformes > Dasyornithidae > Dasyornis > Dasyornis broadbenti. The sequence continues at coordinate 696,112 of VZRN01005011.1, forward strand.
TAGATTGTTCTCTCATGATATCGGCAAAGATTGCTTTATATCATTATTATTGCTATTTAAATAGTAAATGCAATGCCAGATGCAGGGATCAGAGCCCTGTTGCGCTAGGTGCTGTACAAATATCTGTGAACATGTGGTCTCTTCACTGAAGACAGATATAATAACTACTTTGCTATTCTGGTCTGCTTAGGCACCAGGGAAATGCTGAAGGTTCCCACACAGTATGAATCTATTAAAAAGATAATCTGAAGCTATTTTGGTTTCTCATATAGAGGATTTTTTTTTTCCGTTTTCAGTGCTTACACATGACTTTCATTAGCATTAAATGTGTGTGGAGAGAGAGTTGCTCTTAATGTTTGTAGCTTCGTACCTATTCCTTTCATATCAGTTAAATCCCAGCAAATATAACTGTTTAGTAATTGTCTGGTATTTAATTAAAATACAATAACCCCTTTCCAGAGACGCCAGTTGTGAATCTGGTGGCCCAGTCATAAAGATGCTAATTTAATGAATATTCATAAATCATGAATATTCATAGAGTGTCAGGGATGTTCTTTTGTACCCTGCTGCTATGCCAGGTCTCGCTGGCACAGCAGACGGCACATGTTGAAGGAGCTTTGCTCCTAGGGGAGAAGAGAAATATTCACGCTGGAGCAGGACGAGTGTCTGGGTGTAACTCTGAGTGGAGGTGCTGGGAGGAGAGGCAACGGCTGGCGAGGAGTGCATCCGACCCGCCAAGTGGGATGCGCAGTCTCGATGTGGCTACCAGGTGGTAGGATGCGTTCCTTCTCAGGGCTATTGGTGCTTTTATAGCTGATGTACGGCTCTGGTGGAGGTGTTATGGTCAACCTTTGCAGTCACAGTGGCCACAGCTACCACTATTACTACCTGAGCAGAACCTGTGTGCTGGTATTCCCAGTTAATCTTGCCCTTGGTCAGTGGCAGTGACCCCGTTTGACACTGATGTTGTAGCCAAATATCTCTTTCATTAACTTTGGGGTGTATAGGAAAATTTAGCAATACATCTCTTTATTAGTCAAAAGAAAAAAAGAAAACAGTTCCAGAAAACTGTGATCTATCCTGTCACTTGAGATACTGCTGAACAAAGTCCAACTGTCCCTCCACAACCTCACAAACTCCATGCTTTCTTTGTGACGTGTTTTTAAAGAAACTGAGAGTTTAACCTAACCCTAATATGCTGTCCCTAATACCCTTATACCCTAATATGAGAAGCAGGCAAGGGAGCCAGCCTTGTATTCGTTGCTTCTACAGGTTTCAGTTGCCCCCATGCTTCCAGGTTGATGGCTGAAATATGCCTGAATGCAAATGCTGCACACCCTTATGGTGCCTGTGTGATGCCAGTAAGGAGCTTTGTTGCAGCTTCGCGTTGTGAGGCGTGTACCTATGGGTGCGGAGCAAGCCCGCTTCTCACCCCGCCGCACACTGCTGGGATGCAAATTTGTTCTTGTGAAAAAATGTCAGCGCAGAGAGTTGAGCTGTTTGCTTTGGCAAAGTGTAGAGCAGGAGTGAGCACCCATCCCTCTGTCCGGGCTGAGATGTCAGAAAGTTTATGAACCCTGAACAACACCAGCACTCTGAATACCCTGCTGCTTCTTCCCCAGGACCACGGCAGCACTCAGGCTCTGGCTTTGTGCAAGAGATCCTTGCAAACCCCCATCAACCCTTCAAATGTGTTCGCAAAAACTGTCAGGGAAATGAGAAGGGAAGAAGAGCTGCTGGTGCTATCCAAGAGAGCTCTGTTTTCTTTGGTAATTTATTTCAGCTAATACACTTCTCTAATAGCTGCCGGCTCCAATCTTTGCTTACATAAACGCTTATTTAAAGCTCTTACGATCAAATCATTCATCTGGACTCAAACTCGCTTCTAAATTTGTGCATGTAAATTTTATTCATGGGCCCAGCTGTGTTCGTGCCGAATTTGCATTTGTGCATATGAATGTGTTGTTTTTTCCCTCTGTCAGCATACAACCACAGGCTGCAGCTGAAAATATGGACCTAGATTTCAAAAATTTTAATGACCGTACACTGAAAGTTTTCATTCCTTTCCCAGGAGCTGGTAAACTTGTCTGCATAAGCCTTATCTTTATCCTCTGCTTTAGGAAGTTTAGTAGTGTATGTGTCTGAAGACTTGCTTGCACGTGGTGTTCAAATAAAAAATGAGACTGTTTTGCCAATATGGGTATTGACATTAAAGGGCAATTAACTTTTTGTCTTGCTTTTTATGCAGCTAATCTTTCCTTCCTGCCTATGTTTGTGCCACCTCAGTTTGTCTATCAAAAAGTTGTTTTGAGAAGAGCTGAAATTTATTTTGTTCGTGGGGGGTGGCAGGGCAAGAAATCAGTGCACTGGAAGCTGGGAGGAAAAATATCTTTCTGGCTCTGTAAACAGTGTAAATAAATACCATTCAGAGAAGGAAACAGTAAATCAGTCTTGTAGAGCAATTTGGATATCTGATGTATGCATCGTGAGTAACCCCACTTTGTGTACTACCAGGAGTCTGAAGCAGCAGTGGTGCTGCAGGTTGCCCCCAACTGTTAATCAGAAGGGTCTTGCAGGATTTCCTGATGCTCTGTGTAGAGGATTGTGGTGAGCATTTGCCTTCTGCATGCCCCATTCATTACAGTGCTCTTTCCTTATTGTCCAAGAGTGGGAACCCAGTTTAACTGGGGTCTGGTAAAAAGTTTGTTAGATAAACTTGAATTTCTAAACTGTAAGTTGTTACAAGCTTGTTAAAAATCAAGAACATTTGCAATCTGTTGGATACAAAAATATTGTAAATCAATTTGAAGACACTAAAACTCACTCCAGTGCTTCTGAAATCGGTAAAGTGAAAGGTAGCATAATCCTGTGTGGAGCATTGAGTTAAGAAGATCCCAAGCTCTTTGCATGTAAGGGCTCTTCTGAGAGATACTGTTTTACATAAATTGTTTCTCTACCTTTTCATGTGGCGTAGGCTATTTCTTCAGGGATGGAGTTTAGGTAACAGTGTAGGTTTTACCCTGGGAAATGCAGTTGAAAGTCACAAGTTGTTTTAGATAAGTGAAGATGTTTATGCGTCTTCAGCACTAAAATGCTACACAGGAGCTGTGGGCACTGGGAGTGAAAGGCACAAAGAGGTGAAGACCCCAGCATCATCTTATGTCATCATTATAATTCTCTCTTCCAATGAGAAATATTGGGTACTCATAGTTTTTCTAGAGACAGAGGACTTTGGAAGGAAACGAAAGAGATACTTGCTGATCTTGTGGGAGTCTGAGGGTATTTAACTTCTTTGGCATCTGACAAAACTGTGGGAGTTTGGATGATGACGACCAGTAACGTCACAGGCATGTGTTGCAAGCACACTTCCCCTCCAGTAGCTTTTGGAAAGCTTTAGCCAAAGCGGTTAGGATAGGGTTGAACAGTGATTAAATGACAATTCTGGAAACAATCCTAATTCCATTTCTTTTCCTGCTTAGACTGGGCAAGATAAATAATTGTATCAGAAATGTGGTATAGGAAGCTGGGCAATTCCACACTTGAACAATGACTCTGCGTTTGAGATGCAACCCTGCTTTGATTTTATTATTTTTTAAAAATAATCTTTTCTTTGTAGTTTTGGTCCGAATTTTTTGGGCGATGGGGAGGGGGCATGCTGACCTGTAGCCTATTTGTGCTGACTTGACGGTAGTACAGAGGTGCGGTGTCCGTGCACTGGCAGGAAGACGTGAAGGGTGGAGTGAGAATTCCTTTTCATTACAATTCACACCATGCCAAGGGCTGCAGAGCATCTGGGATATCCCTTGCCTTGTGCTTTTGTGCCTTCACAATTTTGGATGAATGAGTTATTCCTTGAAATGAGACCGCTTATCTCTTCAGTGCAGCCTTTCTCAATAGGATAAGGTCCCAGATCTGTAACCTTTGCAGGAAACATCTGAGTTGTCCTTAGTCACAGAAATACTCTAAAATTTGTCAGTGTGACTAATTGGAGTTCTAAGATTTCATTATGAAAGCTTTAATGAAAAAAAAATTCCAGTGAGATGTATTTTACATAGACTACTCATACCCTTTTGCTTAATAATCTAAAATAAAAGCATATTTAAGGAGGGCCTAATTACATATTTATTCAATGTTCTTAACTTAGATCAGGATTTCTATGGGATGTCTTCACCCAGAATATTCCCCAACTTTGATAAGGAACAAAAGATAATCTTCAGAAATCAACATTTTCTGCTTTAGAATCCAGTAGTGCTTGTTTGAAGAAATAGTAGTTACAGAAGGGAAAATGACAGTCTCTTTAACATATACTTAAGTATGGTAAGTGCAACGATGAAAGCAGACATAAGGAGTGAGAAAGATATAAATGGAAAGATTAATGACAGCATTAATTTATTTGCATCTATCATGGAGAAGTTATTTGCAACATAAAAAAATAGAAGTTTGTGAAGGGCACTGTAGTAACTTAATTCTCATCTGGGTATTAAACTTAATACGTGTAATATTTCTACGGTTTCACCTGCCTCCCTTCCTTTTTTGTTCTCTGCCTTGGAATTTACAATGCCCTTTTGTGTTCTTATTCATGGGGTGGTGAGCAATGCTTTGACCTCTTTTGCACTTTAGACATGAAGCATGTGCCTTACCCTGTCTGATGAGTACAGCCGTCTTTACACCATTTAAAAGAAAAAAAAAATCATTTGTGCAAGCAGAGAATGCAAATTATTTCTTGGAAAGTATTGCAGAACACAGTGACTATGGGATATTCTCATCTGTGTTGCAACTTCCTTTTCACTTGGTATCCAGGCATGAGTTCACTTGGGTGTTCTAGGGTTGTGTTTCTTCCCCTGTAAAGCTTGTCTGTGTGGTGAGCGAGGTCTGCATGTCACCTGGAGGGGCCACAGCCCTGTGGGTGCCTTTGGACCAGGGCAGCAGCTGCTGCCCTTTCTGCCATGGGATCCCTTTGCAGTTTCAGGTAGCAAACCTGTAGTAAGGATCAGTTTGATGCCAGCTGACTCAAAGAGGAAAATTGTGTTTCTTTGAAGCTGCGGGGGCTGGGCAGGAGGAGCAGAAGAGTTATTAGACTGACATAGAGTAATTGCCGGAAGCGGAATTTGGCCAAGCCTCATGGTTCATGCTGGGAGCACCTTATGCAGTTTATATTACAGTTATAGATTTTTTTGTTGTGATATCGCTTACCTTAAATGACCATTGCCTCCTTAAATGACCATTGCCTGAAAGACAGCACATAATGAGATAATGTGCATCCTGACACCTTCCTGGGTAATGGCTCAATGTTCACTCAGGAAGAAAAATTCACTCTGACCAAATTACCTCTACAACAATCTGATGCCTTTTTTTTTTTTTTTTTTCTTAGAGGGCTTACATCCAAACACTGTTCAAACTTCAGGAACACATCTCACTTGTTCACAGTCTGATCCAATAGTTTGCAAAGAGAGACAGCCCATTAAACAAATGCACAAGATTATCTTGGCTTGATATTTATTCATTGTTCAAGATTTTTAAACCAACAGAGATTCTCCTGCGTTTGGAAAGAGATGATCTTTATGATAAATGATAGCTTTTCCTTTAAAAAAAGGTGAACTTGAGTATCAATTCCAAAAGACCAAACCATTGTGGCAGCAAGGCCATTAGGCTGCAATTTGTCTTATAACAGATGTAGAGTCTTGTCACTTCGAATGCTAAAACAGATGGGATATACACTTCAAAATATACTAGAAGTATTTAATTTCCTTTCCAGCACAGGAGATTTCTTCTCTCCAAGGTCTTTGATGCTCTTCACCTGTTTGTTAAATCCTGTTGCATTGGTTGGTATGGTTTAATCTCTTTGGAAAACTTTGTCTGAGTTTGTGTTCTAATACAATTACTCTTGAATTGCTTTGGTTTTGCTGAATGGTATATGGCTCCTTTTCAAGCTGACTTTTTACTAGCCTCTTTCAAGTTCCTTTGTAAACTTGTTATTATCACTATGCACAAAACTGTAGAAGTGACACAATATCTGGCACTTATTTTCAACAGTTAAGAGTAACATTAGCCAAATGCATATAATATATGTCTACGTATTAATAAAAAACCCTACATAATCTACGATACTCATATGCACTTTAGATTAGAGGCTACCATGAACATTGTGAGGTTACAGTTATTTACCATAACTGATTTCTCATCATCTGCAGGAAGACTCAGCTGTCTTCATTGGACTCCATATCAGGTTTTCTAATCCAATGCAGATGCTTTTTCAAAGTCTGGGGATTATCAGGCCAATCCCCAGATGAACTGGGAAGTTGTTAGGTGAAAATGACAGTCCTGTAGTGGTGGAGGAGTGGGGGACTAAAAACTTTGAATGATTCTCCCCAAGACACATGATGGGAAACTTGGAGGGCAGGTATTGACTTTCATGAGCTGGGGTTGGGCGCTTAACCTGCAAGTGCTCAGTAGCAGATATTACAGACACATCCATGTGTGTACATACATTTCATACCATATAACCAATTTTCTCCTTTTTTAATCAACTTTCCATGTAAGACTTGTATTTGTTTTCGTAAGTCAAAGGAAAAGCCCTGCTATTACAACATCAGTTTCATTCTTGCTCAGTTGCAAGATGTACATAATACTCCGACAAAATTTGCATTATGAATATCAGTGTTTAGATAGCTTACACTAAGTTCAGCACCTTTAAAGTTCTCTGTGCTGGGGCATCTTGGGTCTTTCGCAATAAATTAGGAGAATGCATTGGCTGAGTCAAATGGCACTCGTATTTTCAACTCCTGAGAGATTTTTAGTGTGCATGTATTTAGAATCAAATCTAGAAGGAAAATCCATCAAGAATGCAAAGGACCTTTCATAGTTTTGGGCTTGGCAGCTTCATTTTCTGAGCTCTGGAAGGAAAGCCATGAGTATAGTAGTTCAAAAATGTTTTTAGTTCTTCCTTTTCTTTCTGGGCTAATGATCACAATTTTTGAAAGCAGTAAATAAAAACTTTTATTATTCTTTTTCTTTCTGACCATTTGAATGAATTCATTTTCCAGAGGGAATATACCTATTAATGATACCTTCTGTCATGCCATTGATGCTCTTCTGCCTTTACTCCTGCCTCACCAGTTTAACTTGAATTTTTGTAATTTGACGATAAAAATCAGGCTATTATAGGCATTGTGCTGACATGAATTTGTACCTTAAGTGGATATTCGTAGTGTAATACTAAAGTAAAAAACAATTACACTATTTTTCATGCAGTTACATCCTTTAGAAACAGAAAACTCTGAGGGCTGTTCCAATGCACTGAGCTGGTTGGTGAGAATGCTGAATAAGAGTTCAGAAGATAATTCCTGAGCTAAGATGAAGGTGATGAACAAAGTGTCTTTCATGTAGCTGTTATGGTTTCCAGTTCTCAGGTGCTGCATCTTTATTGCCATATTCGGTTTCCTGGTCTTGGAGGGCACTTGGTAATTGGGGGTGGGGGGTGGGGAAATTACCATTTCATGGAAGTGACAGTTGCTCCCAAATTTAATTTGCCCTCCAGCTGCATGAGTGGGAATGTGGTGTGCTGCCATTCTGCCCCCTCACCCCCTCTTTTTTTATTTTAAAGTAGTTTTTTCTTAGCTGTTGTTTAAAAGGGTAACATAATTTGAAGTAATAAAAGACTTCAAAAAGTTTATACTTCCCATTCTTTGAAGCATGCACAAATAGAACAAAACTTTACCACCTCAGGACATTCAGTCATCCTCAAATAATTTGTTTATTAAATAAAATATTGATCTCATATTTACTTAAGCTTTTTACTGTCCATACTTCTCCCATGAAGTTTTTTTAATCATCTACCATGTCAGTCAAGTAGTAATTCAGCTGTTAAAGCTTCACATGGCCTAAAAGTTATGTTAAGAATTTATTAGCAGCTTAAAGTGATTCTGTTAGAAAGATACCATGTACTTGAAGCTGATATGATTTGTGTACAATAAAAAGAACTACGGGAAGAGTAAAATTGTGTAAGGTTACCAAGGATTCAGCTGAAGAGGATGACATTTATATAGAAAAAACTGTAGGCCTTTTTTCCTCAGTTAAGTCATTAAAACAATTTAAACACCAAATTTAAAATGAGAAAAGGAATTGAAAAACCTATGTCCATGCAATCCAGAACCTATTGATAGCTTGCCATCTAAACTTTAAAGGTGACTTCTGTAGAAGCCATTTAGTCTGAAGCAAAAGGTCTAATTTTGCCTGAACCTCACACAATAAGTGACTTAAAATTGAAGTACAAATGGGAGTGCAGTTTGGTATTTCTTTTAATATTGCCTGCATAGCAAGAATACAAAAGTAACTATGTGCACAAACCCACTTCTCTGCATTCTAAATATAGCAGCGCCCACTTGAATGAATATTTCATACAAGAATAACCTATATAAAAGGAATAAACGCAGGCAGCGACGATATTGGTAGGATATTGGTTTTAGATGGAACAGCACTTAAAAGAGTAAATGAATATCTAATAAAAGTACTAAATGCTTGTATGAATAAAAGTATGACAGACCTGTATTTTGTTGGCTAGAAAACTTTTAAAACAGGGACAGTATGCATAAACTTCAGTTGAAATAAAAGGAAAGAAAGAACTTACACATGTTTCTCTACCTTAGAGTTTTTATTGCAGCTGACTGGTTCACCTGTAATGGGATGCAATAAAAGAAAGATGTAAACATTGCCCTGTTGTCTGCAGAGCCCGGGACAGATCAGGCAGCAATGCCAGGGAGGAGCCACGGAGTGAGCTGCGTCTCCCCTAGCAGGGGGAATGGAATGTTCTTTGGTGGTTTTGGTCTAAATCTTTTTGAGGAAATATCCAGGGTCATGTTAGGCAACTGCTTTGCTTCCTAGAGGTTCACTCGCCTGGGGTCCTGCAAGGTTTCAGGCTGCTCCACTGACACACATTACGTTGGCATGGGATTGCTGAGGAACACAGTGTGGGATGCGCTAAGTGCAAAAATTACACCAACCTTTACATTTCCTCCACCACCTAGCTCAGACGCTCCAGTTATGTCTTGGAGGATGTTTGGAGCATAAAACTGAAAGTGCTGGCAGGAACTTAACACAACAAAATGCATTGAGCCTTAGGCTCAGGCCAAAGGGAAAAGGAATGCTTGAGTTTGCCCTGACAAGGATCGCATTTTGTTACCTGTGTGGAAGCTGGAGACTTGCTGAGTTCCTGCTTGGGAACCTGCTTTGTAACTCTTGCAGTTGATGGGGCTGGGGCGGGTCAGTGGGGAAGCACCTGCTATGCGAGAAGAACTGAAAGGTTAAAGCTCACAGATTTTCAACCAAATATCTTGAATTTGATACTGCAGCCTAACAAGAGAGTATGAAGGAGCAGGGGAATTGATGATGAGCGTTGAACAGAAAATATAAAAGAAAGGTGAGGACATATCCTGAGGCCTAGACTGTGGGGATGAAGAAGAGATCTCATGAAAATTATGTGTAGACATAAATGGGGCTATAATCTATTGCAAAACACCAACCCAGGAAGGTCAGGTGGGTTACGATTTTTGTGAAATTAATGAGAATTTTATGTTCAACTGAAATTTTAAATGCTTGCAGACATCTCTTGGGGGAAAAACCATAGTAGGAAATGGATGATTCAACAAGTTCTAGAAAAGTAGTGGGGCTTACCCTTGAGGAGGTTTTCTCCTTGGTATTTTTGGTTGTTGTTGTTGTTTTTTTGTTTGTTTTGTTTTGTGTTTTCTTTGATGTTTGTTTGTTTTGCAGAATGGAGAAATGCATGAAGAGCAAAGGATTTTTTATATTTTATATTTTAGACAATGAAGGTGAAGTAGCTGAGAGTACAAAGGCAATAGGCGAGTTGGGTGAAATTGAGCATGAAATGAGATTTCACAATCCTTGTGAAGAGATGAGGAAGAACAACAACATAACAAAAATGGACTTGAGAGCATGATAGCTAAGATTTCTCCAGAGACAAGTTTTATAGTTGAAAGCAAAGGTGAATTAGCTGCCAAGTCCTCAAAGATGTGACATTATGGTACAACCGCAGAAAAACTCAATATAGAGATTAACTTGGCTGAAAAGCCAGCCTCTGCACAGGGAGCAAGAAAGAAATACATGGAAGTGGAAGAATGAGTTCTCCAAACTGGCACAGGTATGAAGGGATGAAAGGAAGGTCCAGGCACTAGGTTGCAATGCTAACTAACTAGTTAGAGATGTTGAAATGAGGAGGAATCATCCTCAACATAACATCAATAAGAGCATAATCTAGACAAGAATTGCTTTGCTTACAGGAGAAAGCAACCTGCTAATGGAACACTCTGAAGAGTCTATTTTTAATCCTTTTCTTAATCCTTTCCTTTTATTCTTTTTAATTGAGACTCCATTAAGAAAGCTTTTTGCTTTCATATTAATAATACTATTAAAATCAATAGTAAAGGGATACAATCTTAGCCAATAATAGAAAATACCAAATTAGGGATTTACGGGTGATTGAGGTATCTTCAAATGTACTGGTTGTGATGGACTTTGTTCCAGGGGTTTGTCTAAAGCAATCTCAGAGCCATTACTGTTTTCTTTGAGAGCTCATGTAAGATACATGATGTACCAGAGGCTGGGGAAAGAGAAAACATAATGTCTTTCATTTTAAAAAACGGGGGGAAAAGAGGAGCCAGAGGATTACAGGCCAACCAGTGCTAACTCCAGTCCACAGAAAAATTCTGGAACAAAAAAAAAAAGGAAAAAAAAAAAAAAAAAATGTCATACCAAACATTTGAAAGCAGCTGAAGGATAACAAGAAAGTAAAAAGCTGCCAGCACAGATTTGTCAAGAATGAATTGTCAAACCACTTGGATTTCCTTGTGCAGCAGGGTAGCAGACTTCATGGAAAGAGAAGAAACAATTGACATAGTCTCTTCAGTATAGTGAGGTCTTTAAAGTTGGCTTGCATGACATTCTCTGAATCAAGGGAAACCTGGGCTAGATGAAAATGCTGGTAGGTGGAGATAAAACTAGCTGGAAGAAACTGCTTTGGAGAATGAATTTTAGGAGGATGAAGTAGTATCAAAACAGCAGTATGTATTGAGGAGTGCTCTAAAGAACTGTGCCCAGCTCTCTTTAGACCATGACCTGAGTGATGCAATACACATTATACATGTTAAGTTTACAGAAAACTGAGAGTGGAAAGCTTTATGAATAGAGAATGGCCTTGAGAATGGGGAAGAGGGTCTACATGAACAGGTTGAAACTTAGTTTACAAAGTACAGGAGAATGGTAGTTCAGCAGAAACAATAAACTGCAGGAATATGAGAAGGGGAGTGCCTGTTTTGACAGCAGTTCTTCAGAAAAGTTACAAACCAAGCATGACGCAATGTCATGCTGTTGCGAAAATGGCAAACATCATCTAGGAATTCATAAATGGCAATATAATCTGAAAGGTGTGTTAAGTGACTCCTCTGCCATGCTTAGCACAGGCGATGTCTTCCCAAAACAATATCTGCTTTGGGCATACCCTTGTCCTTCTAGAAGGATGTTGACCACTTGGAGACAATTTAGACAAGAGTGATGGGCATGGTCACCATGTCCTGTCAAGATATTATGGCTGTCATGGAGATGTATGTGGATGGATGTGGTTTACTCTAGGTCAGGGAAAACTCTTGTGGGGTCCTACCAGTAGACTTCAGACATGCGAAAGTATGGTGCTGAGAGGAACAGATAGATTTCATTTTGTGTAAGAGGAAATGGGTTAAAATAATTTTTAGGAAGAACTGGATATTAGGAGAAAAGGAAAAAAGCAGTTTTCTCATAATCCATGCAGGGGAGTTCTGGAACATACTGTCCCCTTTGTGGCTGGAGGCTGTGAAGAAGAGGAATGACAAAATGTAGAGCTGATTGTGTCTTGGAGCAAGAAGTCCTGCAGACAGCCTCCCCCGTCCTACTTTCCTCAATTCCACAGTTTCTCTGCTAATGATAACCATCCATTTTCTGTAAGTACTTGGAAGGGATTAAATCATTGTGGAATTGCTGTTGTTCTAGGACTTTACACTTGAGAATGTCTGCTACAACAGGAATGGCTGTCAATATCAAAGTGAGATAGAAAGTACTTTGGGCACACAGTTTGATCCACCTCAGGCCTATAACAGACAGCACAAAGCAATAGGTTTTTCCTGCTGTTCTGAAACTCCTCACTGTGTATTTGCAGGTAATTACTCTGTCTGTCTCTGTCTTTCACGTAATGTGTTGATGGAACTTCTGAGGAGTACAACTAAATGATTAGAAAATTGTTTAGTTCACTGCAGGTGTATTGAGTTTTAAATCAGGCTAAATCATATTCTTTTTTTGTTATCCCAGTCAAACTGCTTGTACTCTTTTAAATTCCTTCACTCTGATTTTGATTTTCAATACCCCGGATTAAAGCTCTTTATCCATACCTTCATGCTTTCTCTTTTGCAGCTCCAGTGAAGATTTGCATAGCAAAGGAGATATTTGTGTTTCTCCTGACCTCATCTATATTCTGGTGCACAGCATATGCATATTATATGATAGTTTATTCTGGGATGATGAACAGATGCAAAAGTGTCTTCAATTGTCTCTGGAAATTAGCAATGGTCAATACATCCTGGAAACACAATGCTGGATGCTGTGGTGCTTGCAAAGCATGCATGGCAGGCAGAGCACATAGCCTTTTCCTGCCTCTAGCACACTTCATTTAATTTTAATAGTAGAAGGAGATGTGGTATCTTTTGAACATAGATATCCTTGTGGGCTAATGTAAGGCTTGGACAATAAGAGTTTTGCATAGGAGAATTTGGCTTAACCTGTCAGTCTTCCAGAGATTAACAACTTCATCAGCTACTGTTGATATTGACAGTCAGTTGCTAGGCTACATGTTTACTGCTAAATGAATAGGCGACTTGGGGCCAGTGTGAATATTCAACAGATTGGCAAATAAGTAAAACGTGCTGTGACTTGATTTGTTAATTATAGTCAAAATAAATGGCTGTATTGATGACTATGATTTTACACAGCATTAGTCCTCTGAAAACAGCAATTAAGTGTGCCATGTAAACATATATCTTGCCTGTGACAAAAAAAAAGAAAAAAAAAAAAGGCTTTAAACAACTGAATACACCACTCCAAGCAGTTTCACTATGAGTCCTGAAGTGCTTACATTAGTTAAATTATGTCCTTGGGTGTTTTTACACCTCTGACTGAAGCACAACATTCAGGCAGGGTCTGGATTTTGAAAAGCTTTCTTGTTTGCTTCATGCAGTACTACTTATGGTCAGAGTTTATCAAAAAGAGCATGATCACACTTGAGAGAGAAAACTCAAGTAGCTGGATTTCAGGAGGATGCTTTTTATGCTTTTTTTTTTTTTTCCCTGTTGGGAGAAAGCTGAGCATTAATTTTATGCTCTACATGCTCTTTTTTTGTGAAAGAGTTCTCATATGTACTGTGTTCCAGTTTATCAGCAAGGTTAACTAGAATTCGCTTCCCTGGATCTGTACTGTTCTCTTGATACATTTGAAACTCTCACTATATTGATTCACTCATTTTGTGTTTCAGGACTTGCACACACTGGCAGGTGCATTGAGTATTCAGCATCACTCATTGTTCAGTGTTGCATGTTAGTAGGCAATGCCACTGTTCTGGGCCATACTGTGCCTTTTGATTGAAACTTGGAAAACACATATTCTGTTGTCATTGCTGTCTACAAATTTTGCTGTGGCACTGGTCAAGCTTCTCTCCCAAACTTTGGCTCAGTTTTGCTATCTATAATAAATAGTTGTTGGAGTTTTTTTCTTCATAAATAACTGGCAACCTAAAGAGCACTTAAGTTGCCAAATATGCCCCAAGTTTTGCAACACAGAGAGATTGTTTTAAGCTTGAGAAAAACAAATGTGTTCTTGCATAGAAAAAAAAAAATACCACTTTCCCTGAATAAGTCTGTATTACCAATACTTGTTGAGACTGGGTTTCAGTTTGGGCCAGTAATTATATTTTTCCCCAAAAGTGGTAGGAAGGAGCTCCCCTGTTTCAGGTCTCATTTTTGTTCCAATAAATACCTGCCCTTCTTTGTAAGCTCTTGAGCTGTTGTCTGCTGCTGTCTCACCATGAGATGTTCAAGACCAAATTTGCAAAAGTAAAACCACACCGACCCAGTCTGATCACAGCTAGTCCAAGGCAGAGAGATACCAAATGCTAAAGTGGAAGAGAGTTTTGGCTTTTCTTTCAATGTGTTGCTGAAGGAGAAACTACCCAATGCACATGCTTGGCTGGCAGATGCTTGGGAAAAATCAGAGTCAAAGGGTGTGAAGAAACTAGAAATGGAGTAGGACTGGAGATTGAGCTGGGTAGCTTAGAAGGCAGCAAATAAGAAGAGATTGGTGTAAAAGAGGTCCAAAATAAAGAAATAGCTGGGAGAGAGTGGTTGCACTGATATCGATTTGATGAGGACAAAAAAAAGATTGACAAAAAACAGAGTGATAATCAGCTGCAAATACTATTAGCAGCTTTATCTTTGCTTAAGGATACGAGATCAGTGCTCTGTCTCAGCACATTGTGATACATCTGCATGCTATTCATCACCTTTGTCACCAGTGCAGGTTATGTAGAAGGCTTGCAAACTAGCCCGATTCCCAGCATCTAAGCTGACTGTTACAATGAAAGAGCAAGGTGCTGGGAATATTGACAGCTCTGTGAATTCTGGAGTGCTCCACAATGATTAAAAAAAAAGTGTTAATACTTACCCGGGAAATCATTGAGGACAACACAAAGCATATCAAGGTTCACCTTGAATACACTCACATTTTAGACCTTTCACTTTTGAATGCTTTTGTGGATGGGGAAGAAAACTTCAAAGGAAGACAAGGATGTTCCAAAGCATTGAATGGCTTTACAAAGTGAGTGGTAGACCAGCGGAACTCACTGCCAAAAGACATTGTGGAATGTGACACATTTACATGTTTAAGTTCATGAAAGACAAAATCAGGGAGAATTACAACTGCATGTAAACTATACACGGGTCAGGAAGTCTCAGAGCTGAAGATAGTTGGAAGCTGACAGGCTGTGAGTCAGAAATAGGATTGCTCTGTTCTTCCTCATCTCCAGCATCTGATTATGGCCACCACGGCAGACAAAAGCACTCCAGATACATGGATTTTGTCCCAGACATTTTCTCCTGGTTGGTAAGCCATTGCCTGCACTGTAGCTCATCTGACTCAGAGGGGAATTTCGAGGGATTTCTCTTCCAAGGGTTACATTTACCAAATTTGTTTCATGTCATGTGTTGCGCCATAAGTACTGGGATCCTCTTCTTGGGAAGATGACAAATCTTCTTTCACTGGATGAAGCAGGAATATTTATGATTCTGGAAATCATGGGACTTGGGAAGATGGTAGTGTTTCCCCAGTGATTATTAACTGTAATGATGTACTGGACCGGGCACAGTTTCATAACCAGTGTGGTTATGAAAACAGACATTGCTGGTTCAGTCATCTCAGGATTCCCACAACGTGAGCATTTTTTGGAAAAGCTTGTACTGACCATCAACTTCCTTGCAGAACCAGAGTGGGGAAGCTGTTTTGTTGGAGCATCTTCTTGTTGTGGGGGGAATAAATGTCTTCAGAAAATTTGGACTTTCATTCAGTAATCCACTTTCCAAGTTTTGTGTGCAGTTGCACTTGCCCCCAAGCACTAATGAGTGGACAGGATGAAGAAGCCTTAGGGTGCAGGAAGCTAAGACAAGAACAATTGCAAAAGCCCTTTTCAAGTCTGGAGGTGTTAACTTTACACTGATGGACTACTGGGACGGTTTCCCTAATCAATCTGGTGGTTTTGCAATGCTGAAAAATAGGCTGATAGTCCTGAAAACAAGAAACAGAGCTGGTGCCTGTCCCTGTGCAGGGGCAGCTGGCAAGCTCTGGGCAGCTGCTTATTGTCCGAGGAAACTTTGCACCCTTCCTTGCTTGATTTGTGTAAGGTAAACTACCTCTTTTTGGAACAAACTCCTAGCTTTTCTATTTAGACAGTTTAAGACTAGCAGCTTAAGCTAATTACAGGCCATTTATAAATGTATCAGTTCTTGTTCCAACATTTTACCATGCACCAGTATATCATCTAGGTATAACAAACAGGCTGAGAGAGGCATGCCACGTAATACCCTCTTCGTTAGACTTTTGAATGTAGCTGATGTATTGCTCTAGCCAAAACCCATCATTTTAAATTGCCACAGTCCTTGTCCTGCTGTGAATGTCTTTTTTTTTTCCCCTGTCCCTCTGGATCCACTTCTACTTGCCAATAGCTACTTTTAAGATTCAGGGTAGTAAACCAGACCAAGCTTTCACCAGCATCTAGGGTACTATTTACGGTAATAAAGGAGCACACGCTGAATGACTTTGTGTTGTTTTCTGTAATCTGACGCTGTCACCTTTTTTCCTTAACTACACTTGGCCTGAGGTTTGGCTGAAGGGTCTGTTCTAGCTTCCTGACATGCTTTTTCCAAGGTTTACAAGGCTTCTTTACTGCTTTCCTGCTGAAAAGAAGGATGCTGTTTAGGTATCCAGGATCACTCTTGTGTTGAAGAAGTCAGCTACAACATAGGTGTTTATCAGAGAGAGAATAGTTTCTAACCAAACAGTCTCAAAAATATTTTCTTGCTTCTCTTTGAATGCTTTGTGGGGTGCCAAATTAAAAGCTAATACATTTTCTGACATGCTCACACCCGATCTTCCTATAGTTCATATTAATTTACCAGATCCACTTTTTGCTACCACAGTCCCCTTTTCCCCATCTCATTCTGACTATTGCCAGAAGCATTCAGCAAATATATAGAGATATACTTTTGTTTCAGATCCAGAAGAACTTCAGCAGCTAAAGATTCCCAGGGATTCAGGGTCTCAAAGCAAGTTTTGAGCACTCCTCATCTTTCATTTGCTGGAAAGATGCTACTGCCTGTAATTTTTAGTGGCATTTCTGTCCCTCACATTGGGACTTGGGCACTGTAAAAGAGATCTGTAGGTTGAATCACCCATTCCCTTAGCTTTTTTCTGTTCCTGGTGTTATAACCAAAGGCTGATTCAGAGTTAATGATTCTTGTGCGTTTCACATAGTTTCATATTACACACTAAATAGCCTTCTCTGTTTCTTCTTTAAAAAAAAAGCTTAACAGTCATTAAGCTCCCTACAGAAACTACAGACTGGTGTATGACTGGTGTATGAACTCCTGGCTTGGTTCAGCTTCATGCTCTCCTTCAGCCTGCTCTGCATCTTGGTCTTGAGAGTCTGGTTTGGAACACGCCATGCTCTATTCTCACTATGCCTGTGTTTATTACTATTCTCCTTTAAAGGCACTTTTTTTCTCTCCAGGATCTATAATGACCTAATCTGCATTCCTGCATTTTTGCCACTGTTCCCAATTTCTTTTGCTTTATAAACTTAAATTGGCCCTCACTCCTTCCACAAAGCATAATGATGGTGTGAGCCATATTAAAATTGCTAAACTGAATTTGAGATAGAGAAACGGCACTTTAGAGATCTTGGCAAATTCCTGGCATCTTCTTCTGTTTGCAGCAGCTGTTTCCTTTTGTGGTATGCAGCTGTGAAAAAAGTTCAGGATCTGTAGTAAATTGTACAGTCAGTACAGTATCTTTTTGTCTTTTGCTGATCTTTATTTCCGGCTCTTACCTGAGTGTCTACAAACTGGTGTATATCCAATTTGCCCTTGAGGTCCTCGCTGATATTTGAGGATATCATGGAATAAATTTGTTCCCACCCAATTCAATTCAAATGAAGCTTTGGGGTTTTTTTCCTTTCCCTTTCTTTCAGCATGTCACGGTTGATGATAACTGGTTAATTTTCATTCTCTAGGACACTTTTCAATTCCCTGAGCCCTTTCTGCAGTTTATCAGATAGTAACTTCCAGGTTAGTTAAAGCTTTTGTAGCCCTTTCCAATCTTATTTCAAACCACAACTGCTGCAGCTGCACCTCTTAGTCTCTTTGGGCATTTTGCCATTGATTTTCTAATAAGAGTTCATCTTTACCAGTAAGTTTTCAGGTGCTGTTTTAACTCCTCCAGTTCTCTACATGTTTGAACTGTGTACTGCATTTTGTTCTGCCCTGATACAGGAGAGATACCAGCTCACAAGCTTTGTTCTTGGAATCCAGAACATGGGGGTTTTCTCTCTTTAACTCTGTTGCAGGAAGCCCAGAGTTTGAAAGTTAAGGAGTGCAATTGATGATTGAGTCACTTATCTTTGATGCAATCCTGTTTATTTACAAAGTCCTGATTTCTGTTTCTGCAGGTAGAATCAAACAAGATAATTCCCTTGCTTTAAATTCCCAATCTCTTTCAGTCAGCACTTGCCTCAATAGCTTTCTCAAGGTTTATCTTGAAGTCATGCTGTTGATGCTTTTGTGGCTCTTTTTGATGCTTCCTTTTGATTGGAGGTTCTCCCACAACCATCCAAAACAAGCGTTCTGCTACCAAAGTCCTAAGCATCTAGACTCCTGGGTGTATTTTCATTCCAAAGTTCCCATATGTTTATGCTTTGGTTGTTCTCCCATTTTTTTGATTATTTTGCTCCATAAATGAGCTTAATGTTTATTTGTATGTACTACAAATGAAAAATAGTTCTTCCACTCAATGATTTCAGCAAGTTTTGGTCAATCCTGCTGTGATCCTTTCTTGCTGCTCTGTGGATAAATGCCTCTGAGGTACGTAAACACACTGCAGAGAGAGGAGGGCAGCTGCAGAGTGCTTAGTAGAAATTCTTGTCTGACCTCCTCAAGTGGCCCTCTAGCTGCTGGTTGTCTCTTTATCTGTGTCCAAAAGGACTGATAGTGAGATTTGGTTGGAGAACATTACATTTCTTAAATGAGTAATTTAAAGATTTTTTTCCCTCTGTGTAAATCATTTGTGGACTGCAGGAGTGAAAAGATCTTTAGGTTTTTTAATGTTTTTATTAAAAGGAAAAATTCAAGTTTCTTTGTTTTCTTTGATATTGAATAAGTATGGAAAAGAGGAACAAAGGTGATTTTATTTAATAAATATTTTACACGAAAAGAGTTTTGGTGAAAATGTTCACTTTAAAGACTTTGCATCAGACCATTGTTCCCATGTCTTAGGTAATTTTTGAAGTCAAACTCCAAATTCATTTTCAGCAAATATTTGTGAATATTTTACTCCTAGCAAATTGCTAAAATCTGAACTCCCAAGGACAGTTATGGAAAAAGTTGCACAAGACATGAGGCACAGCATAGTTCAATGCTGGCGTTTCCCTACAGGATCTGGGCATTGTTGAAAACACCAGCTCCTCACACAGATCATGGGAGACTGGCACTCGCTCTCTGTGATAAAGTTCAGAGGTGCTGCATGGTGAGTGATCACTACAGGTTTGCATAGATGCCAGTTCCCTACTGACTAAAGGGAACCTTTAATGCTCTCATCATATTTAACTGCTCCTTCGCTTGTGTTTTAATATCTGATCAAAATCACCCTGTGGACTCAGAGTCCCTGGGGTTAGAAGTGACTAATCCACCAAGTTATATTGCATTGAGCTATAATAATTGCAATAAAGTGAGATAAATATTTGGCATGGACTCTGGGAATGCAGGGATGACCACGCATGTGGAATGAGACAAGGATGCTGTTTTGAGCTTTTCCACAATCTCCAGGCATGCAATTGAGGATGGAAATGACTGTGACCAGGTGCAGCAGCCAGTGTCTTGAAAATGGACGTTTGATAGGTGAAAATGTTGAGTTATAAGTTCTTGGCTTCCCGTGTCTTGTCCGTCTTCCCCAGCTTTCATGCTTGCCAGAAGGGAACCTTACTTACCAAGGGCATCCCATGAAATCATTCTGTTTTCCTGTGTTTCTGGGTGGAGAGCAGAGGGGCTCGAACCAGTGTAGTCAGAGCTTCTGGACTCAATGGAGAACCAAAGCAAGCACTGCAGTGTTTGTGCCAACACAAATTGCCACATTGCACAGAATACAGCCTTTAATTCTACCAATTTCTTGTTTGACACAGGAAAACAGAGTGTGATTAAAAAAATTGTGTCTTAACTGACTGCTCCATATTGTCATGCCAGAAACAATTAGCTTAACTAGAAAGTTAATTTAATTGCAAATGTGGATGGGCAAACCGTGCCAGCCACTTCATTATCATTATTCTATGTTATTCCTAATGCTTAGTGCTTTTTAATATGTTCTTATGGTATATGGTGGTGGAATTAAAAGATTTTCTCTGTAGAGGTTAAGGTTGCTACTGAAAATAACTTCCAGTCTCAGTTTTACATGTCTTTGTCTGTGGGGCTTTTAAAAAAAACTTTGAATAGAATTTTCTGCTTCTTTTTCACTTCTATGGATGAAAAAGAACAAAAACAGAAGGACTGCCAAAGGCATATGTAGCAGTAGGAATTGACCACAGATATTTTATAGTAAAATATTCTTTATTTTTCTAGAGAAACAGATTTTCCTTGTTCATTTCTTTTCGTAAATTTAGAGATATTGTAAATAACTTCTGTAATTTTACAAGCAAAAAAAAATTGCCTTGAAATACTGAGTAAATACTCAAATCTGGAGATTAAAATTGCATCAAATAAATTCCCTACTTTTTGGTACAAGTAGACATGCTCTTGCAGTGGGCAGTTTTTAGGAATAAGCTCCTTTGGGGAGAAGAATCACAAAGGAAAATCTAAAATTTGGTAGGGAAATATGCAAATTGTGACTGGTTTTTTTTTCTTATGCAGTTACAATGGATGATGCTGGTTATGACTCAGCCACCTTTTATACATGGACATTGTTATTACTACTGTTTTACCTCATACTATTTTATTTTACTGTGTTTCATAATATTTTGTTGCTGGTTTTAGATTTGATTAGATTAGAAAATTGCTGTGCATTTGAACACATTGCAGTGACAGAATTTGTTGCTGTCCTCTTTGAATAGCTAGTTGAATCAAAGATCCATCCTTGTCCTTCCTTGCACTGGCAAAATTTTTTACATATGTCTTCTTTTTAAGCAGTATTTTGTAAAGAAAAAAAAGAAATAATACCTGCTACATCAGGCTTCATCATGACAGTTCTAATGCACAATATTGAAGAGTGTGTGGGTTTTATATTCCCTATTAAACAAAAAAATCAATCCCAAAGCCCTATAAAAATTGTAATTTAAGCCACCCACCCTTTGGCAGGCTCCCTTGCCTGAAAAACTCAGCTTGAGATGGGGAGTGCTACCAAGGTTGAGTGATGGAAAAAAATAATAACAAGAGGGTATTTGCTTTAGCAACGTTGCCTGTTATCCTTTTCTGTGTACACTAGCTACAAAATGCATCTCATCCCTCCTGCCTCAGAGCATCAACTGATCTTTGCTCTCAAGCTAAGCCGTCCTACCTGTGTTTTCTAGGTTTTTGGGAATAGTTGTTTGCTATGGGGCACTAAGCTTTTGCTTGTTGCGGCACATGCTATTAGCTGACAGAATATCTTGGACTAAGCAGGCCACTCATCTGATCCAATATGTCATTTTTCACGTTCCCATAGAAACTTAGATTAATCGCTCATTCCTGATGCATTTCTTGTACAATATTGTCATTTTGATGCTCTTTTGCTGCTAGTTTTGAAGGCAGCTTCAAATCCATTCAAGGAAATAGAGCCAACTTTGTGCTGCTTTTTAGCAGCAGGTACTTTGCCTGTAATGAGGAAAATCTCATTTTACAGAATTCTTGCAAGGTAAAGAAAACATAGCTTCATCTCCTTAATGAGAGCTTTCTTATTCAAGAGCGCTTGACTGTAAAGAGTGCTATCCACAATGGTTAGTGTGGAGAGGAAACCTTAAGTAGAACATGCTATTGTGGCCTTTGAGCAGTTCCCATCTCCTCTATTCAGAAAGCAGAGTTAACTGAGGATAGCAAGAACAAACTGTACATGCGCTTGAGAAAAAGAACTTGACTTGGCAAGTTGGCATAAGTGTAACACAATATATTACCACTTTCTGCTGGGCTTATTCTCTTACTGTCATTGACCAGATCTGTTCAATGGCTGCCATTTTCAGTTGCAAGTAGAAGAAATCCCAAATACAACCCTCCACCCCCCCCGGTTACTTTCCAAGAAAGACAGTTTATGTAATTGATACTGGGTCTGTCTAGGAAGCCATTCTGAAATTTGGGGGTGGGGGGGGATGCAGGGGGAAGAGTGAGGGCTGAAGGATGGAGAAGGAACAAACATTAGACCTGACAAAGCTTGAAACATAAAACAAAAAAAGCATCTGCGAGGCATGATAAAACAAAGTGTATATACGTGTTGTTCTCACAGAGTATTTGGCTGAGCCTGGGCAACGGGAAAGCATGCATAGCTAACGCTCCTGACTGTGTGAAACCCTTTGTATACTCCAGAGTCTCTGCAAGAGACCTTGATTACAGAGTTTGGCATGATACCCAATACATTTTTTGGAATGGTTTCTTGTCCATCACTGACACTCGTAATGAGAAATTTATACACCATCCAAAGCGGATAAATTAATTTCAAACACTTTTGACTTGGGTCAACAATGGCTATTGGCAGTGTCTATTATTTGCCTTTTTATTAAAAAAAAAAAAAAAAAGCAAAACAAAGAGGAGAAATTGCTCTTCTTCATGGTGATAGCATGGTAAAAACCCCAAGTATAGTGGAGATAGAATCTTGGCAAGCACATATATAGGTCAGGATAGATTATTTCACTTTTCAATGTAAATGAAAGTAATTTTCTTCAGTATGAACAGTTTAATAAATTCCCAGGATGGTTTCATTAAGGAATTTGCATACTGGCTAGTGTAAAAATTTCTGAAAGCAATCAGTTGGCAAAAATAATTTGATTCTACTTTTACTTCCCCAATGCAGTTAATAGTCAAGGAATGAAGTATAAATTAGCTTTTCCTTTGAGAACTCCTTTTAAAACTTGGATGCTTAAGTTAGCCTTTTAAAGATGATAATTGTGCATATTCTCATGCAGATACACACACCAGAAGTGGGGAAAAGGCATTAAAACACACCTACACACAAAAAAATGTGGATTGGAAGCAAACAAGAAAATTGCTACGTCTTCTTGGGAGATATTGGAATTATGGGGACATATAGATAAATTACTAGTAAGTTCCCATTATGTGCAGCCATATTAGATAATTTGCTAAATTCTTTAAGTCAGTATAAATTCTAGGGTTTTAACTGATCTTAGACTTTTTCTGTGTGTTTTATTTTGTACATGCAAGGTACATGGATTTATTGAAGGAAAAGCTCTGTTTATATACCAGAGTAATTCAAATGCAAGAATTTCTGCTAGCTTTTGAAATATAACTAGAGAACTTAATGTAAATAAGTTAGCTAGGTTTTCAGAGTCATATGATAATGGAAAATACAATGCCTAGTAAGTATTAAAAGGGGAAAAATAAAAATGGATGTGGATTTTAAGGAAATGTAAACTATGACAAATAATCAGCCAAGATTATGGAGTGTGAACACAGATGATAATGCATGTGCACTTTTATTTTGTTGTGTTTTAGTTAGCTTCTTTGAGCAGGAACTGTTTATGGTTTTGATTTAGATTTGTGCCTTAAATTTCGGCTGTGTTGCAGTAGGAATGGCAAAAATGGTATATGTGATTTTTCTGAGAACTGCTTTGGAGGCTTTTTTTCCCCTAAAAAGGCTGATTTCCCTTTTATCTCCCTTCTTACCTACCTGCTTCCTTTGTGCAAGTAGGATTGCCGGAGGAAGGTGGTAGCTGTTCAGTGCCTCGGCAGTTTGGAGTTGGAATGATGCTTCATGCAGCTGATACGCTGGCTGCACTGTGCATAGTGACAACTGAAACACGAATCCTGGGATGCTGTGCTGGTAGGTCCTGATGGCATCGCATGGACACCCATTATTAGGGAAGAACCAGAGCAGGTTTTCAGATGAGCTCAGA
Source organism: Dasyornis broadbenti (assembly GCA_013397935.1). Taxonomy (NCBI): domain Eukaryota; kingdom Metazoa; phylum Chordata; class Aves; order Passeriformes; family Dasyornithidae; genus Dasyornis; species Dasyornis broadbenti. Next base: position 720,044 of record VZRN01005011.1, read on the forward strand.
CTAGATGATCTAATGGTCCCATCTGGCCTTAAAATCTGTGAGTCTATGAAAGACAGTCCTGCAGTTATAAGCATTTTAGAACTGTCAATTCCAGATTTACTTCAGTGTAAGAGGCAATTGCTTCCATGCTGAAATGCTCAGTTATGTGCACAGTGGCATAAATGCTCTATAAAATAGAGATATGCAGCGTGAGCAAGGCACAACAAAGCAGAGCAGTTCATTGTAATAAGAATGAGGAGAGGGTGGGTATTTGGAAGAGATTTGAGAAAGGAGTAGAGTGCATTTGGGAAAGAAGAAAGAATGCGTTCCCCCAAATATGAAAGACACTACAGCTGCAAAGCTAAAGGAAGCGAGAAAGAAGCACAAGAGAAGAAAGGGGGTGAGTGAGATAGCAAGAACTAAAAAAGACTGAGAGTAGCAGACAGTGAAGTTGTAGGATACAGAGGATGAATACAACTCTTTTATTCACCCCCTTTATCATTCTAGGACTGTGCCTGTATGTCTGTCAGTGGCTCAGCTGCTATGCTTTTTTCAACTTCCCTGCCAAAATATAGTAAGGGAGAGAACTGAGATAGGGGGAAAAGGTGGGAGGTGAGGGAAAGGTATTCTTTTGGTCCTTCTCCTTATTAATGAAGCTGGGTGTGCATACCTGGGTGCTGGATGATATGTTTGAAGTACAGGTCCTGGGCCTGAAAGGGGCCCTGGCAATTATCTGGCTGCTCGTCAGAAAGACTTGAGTGGCTGAGACTGAAAAGAGGGGCTGCAGGGTCCTTTCCCCAGCACCCTCAGAGGAGGGTTCTGTAAGCACAGGTGTATTGTAGTCACGTGCAGTTGTGTTAGTCACTCTTACTCTGGTTTTGGTTTTTTTTTTTTCTTTTC
>VZRN01005011.1:721027-752473 GCA_013397935.1 Dasyornis broadbenti
TTTTTTTTTTTATTTTATTATACTTTGGATTAATGTTAAACATTCTGAGAGGGTAGAGCCTCCTTCCTGGTGCGGATGTCTGCAGCTGAGCTGTTTCCTCAAAGAACCTTCCCAAACAGCTCAGCAGCCTCTGTTCTCCCACAAGTGGAGCAAATCATGTGCTGGAAATACTTACATTCCTAAAGCAGGGTGCACACAGTTTTAATGATACAAAATTACACTTTGTTGAGCTAGGAATTTCTTTCTATAATCTCAACAATTTTGATGAATTTTTGCTGTAAGATTCAGTGGTTAGAACGGCTTTTTCTGGGAGAATGTGGTTATTTCTTTTCTGGTTGTCAACAGCTTTCACCTGAGATGCTGGAGATAGTTTCAGACATTATGCCTCTAAACTCACAAAATCTTAAGCCTTATTCCTTGAGCTAATCAAAGGAGTGTGTTTATCATAGATAAACAGTGTGACTGTTATCCATGACACAGTATCTTGGGGGTTTTTCCTGCAAAAACAGCGGAATGACCAGATTTTCCATAGTCAAGTAGCTGTGCTTTTTGTTTTGTTTTGTTTATTTTGCAAACCATTTGTCTCCTCACCTCTGCCTAATTCTTGTCTCTCTGGTTCAAGCAATAAGGAAAGGCGCTATAAGGTGTGGTGTGGCAAGGATGGGATTACGATTTTATTACAGTTTTCCCCACAATCACAGAAGGCAGAAGTTGATTATCTTTTAACTGGTATCTCTCTGGGGTGATGCATTTCTTAATCCTTATATGTGATGGCACTATCTAGTTACACTGAACAGATTACCTGCTGATTGCTGCTTCTGGGATTTGCTGATAATACTGAATGCCAGAATCTTTTTTAACTGTGAGTGGAAGAATTAATTTCCACTGTCTTCGTTTACTTTCTAGTGACTGTTAACGCTGTATCTAGATTTCATTGTTTCAAAGCAAAGATACTAAGAAATCTCTTTAGAACAGAGCAGACAGGATTTGCTGGCAGTTTATACCTGTTGCTTTGATGGGATACGGAATTATTTTCTTTCTAGCTGAATATCTTTGACTTACTGTTCACTCTTAATAAAGCAGCCAGGTTTTACCCTCAGAAGCACTTTCCCTTGTGTGTTTGGAGATGGGTGTTACCTCTGAGGTAAAAACTGGATACAAATTTCTTTGGTGTTTCAGAAGGTGTTCATCCAGGGATTTTATCTTGGGCTTTTTTTTGCAACCTAGCTGACAGAACACCTTCTGTTTCATTTGGGATGATAAACGCCCTCTGTGTTATTTCTCACACTTTTAATTTTATTTAAAATATAAGATAAACAAATGTGATGGGGTGTAGGGCCAGGCACGTTCAGACTTGGCACAAGTGGTTGAACACTACTATTTTCTGGAGAGTAGTGGCAGAACTGAAACGGGCCCCCAAAAAATCCCTCTTACAAGTTGGCTTCTTGGCTCGCCTCCTCCCCTGGCCAAAATACCACAAGTTGCGCGACCACTTGGTTGCGAACCGAGTTGCTCCTGACGGACCGTGCAGGGCTTCGGTAGTAAACAGCAAGTGGTGGGCATGAATGGGGCTGGGGGATGGGGTGGGAGGGGAAGGGAAGGGGGGAGTGATATATTCCTGCCACTGGGAAGCAAAGCGGAACCATGCGCTCGGTATCATTGCATAACAGATGATGTATTGTACAGCCTGTACCCTCTCCTAAAGAGCAGAGGTGGGCACGCCAAGGAAGGCTTGAGCCTGGCTCCTGGTGAGTGCCTGGCTCTGGCCTGCCTCCATGGATGCGAATAAAGACAAGTTAAGGAAGAAGCAAAGGCAACATGCTGGCATTGCCGTACTCCCCGTTACTCACAGTAACGAGATTGTTGTGAGGGTGAAACAAAGCCTCGCTGCGGGCAAGGGACGGGCTTTTCTTGCCACAGAGTGCAAAGTCCGGGAGACCTGCTCTCCCCAATGTCTCCCTGCCTGTCTCAGAGTCTCCTCTTCCCCAGGCGGAAGGGTGGGAAGTCTCTTAACAACATTCCTGCAAGGACATGGGAACTTGCTGCCTTTTACCCCTTTGGAACCCCAAATACCATACTGCTTCTAGCATCATATCTGGGCTCTAGCAGCTACTGCTGCCTCACCCCAGGGCATCAGGACCAGAGTGCTGCTCCTTCCTGCACAGCTCAGACCACAGCTGTCTCCAGATCAGGGTTTGCAAAGATGCAGCTCATCTTCAACCTTTAAACACAGCAATGAACAGAAAATGGGTCTGTGAAAAAATCCCATCAAGATACAATACAGAGGGGATGTCTTTTCCCTCTTTGTGGCAGATCAAACACATTTATCCAAGGTTTTAATTTCTTTTCCTTTCACATCATAGTGAGGATCTTTAGCAGAGAACGGAACAGCCGGGTGATATATTTTTGGGTTATAACTTGAGAACAAAAGCTCATTAGGACTCAAAGATTTTATATGGATAACACCACCCACGGTTACTTTAGATAGGGTAGAAATGTTTTTATGCTTTAGGGCACAAACTAGCTATTAAATTACTAGGGATCTACAAATATCTACTAGACATATCGATGGGAGTGCAACCAGAACGCAGAGTACTACAAAAAATAATTACATACAGCACTGCTAATATTAGATCACATGAAAGTACATGACTGTTCTATAAAAATCGTTTGCCTCTCTGTATTGGACATTGATTGAGGGTGGCACTGGTTTTGTACAGGGAGATGCTGACCTAACTTTCAAAGCTTCGAAACCTTGCAGCTTCTGCCAGCATTTCTCAGCAGGGCTGTGCCACTGGAACCGCCAAAGGAGCCAAGTTTCCTCAACTAGGAAAAGTCCTCCCTTTTCTGTGGCTAGCTGGGATGTAAGAAACCCGAATGAGAGGGGATGGATTATCCGTCGTGCTGAGACGATCCACCTAGCAAGCGTGTCCTTGACGTGTGAGCCTGAATTGGGGTCAGTGGCAAGGACAATTCTGACATCATATGAGTCATGTGAGGAGGGAGGGGTGTCGTTGCCTCCTGACGGGGGGACGCATCTGTTCCACGCTAGCTCGTGAGATGTGAAGAGGTTGCAGTGCTAAGATGCACATAGGGAGAGTGGGAGTGTGCCGCTTAGCAGGGCTTTTTTGAGTTTGGGAATCTCATCGGAGCTGCCTCTCTTCTGCTCTGTGATTCCCACCCCTCAGACACAGGTGTTTGTCGGACCGGTGCTGGCAGGGTGGCAGAGGGGCGAGCGGCCAGGCTGGTGTGGGAGAGCACCACAGGAAAGTCAGTGGCAGATTTCCCCTCTCTGTGGGAGGGTCTGTGTGTTGTCCCTCAGGGGTGCCTGAAGGATAATGAAAAGAAATATTAAAGAAGGTCTTATAGGGTGCACATTTATTAATTAGAGGGCATATGGGTGTTGTTGGAGTGGCTACCTGATGATCCCACTAGAAAAGGCACACTTTCATTTGCTAATAACTTTGCTGAGCTGAGAAGTCAGGTCATGTGTTCAAATGACACTTTCTAAGCTGCCATGTCTTTCTCTGAGCATCGGTGCTATGCACTCTGTAAAGAAACATTCCTCTAAAGGGAAAAAACTTAGTGTGTGAACTTATAATTAAGATTATCTAAAGCTATGCACACAAGTGGGGTCCTTTCTAGGTGCAGAACTGTAAATATTTCATTTTCTGACTTATTTATTAGCTTTGTTCCTCAATGGCAGAGTGCTAGGTCCTGGGAAAAGGTGGTGTAACAAAATGTCTTCCCTCAAGTAGTTTAGATGTGTACAGTAAATACACGTACAAGCTTCACTGGTGGTTACTATTAGGTTTGTATTGGTTTTGTTGTTATATTTTCTGTGGTTATTACCTGAAGATTAATAATTTTGAAGAAGACAAGATGATGGGCAGCATGGAGAGGTCATGATGGTATGTGTTTGCAAATCTAACAACAGGAAGGTGCTGAGGTGAGTCACCATGTGCCATCCGAAGTGCAGCTGTTGCAAGAGGGCAGTTCTAGTGTGAAAAGGTTAAAAGAGCAAAGGAAAGTGATGAGACATTCCATGCTTGGTAATCTGAAGAAAAGGGAGCTGGTGGGGAAATGTAAAGAGAAAGCTGATGCAGTCTAGCCAGGGGTGAAGAAAAGACCTTAGAAAGTTCTTGGTGGATGTTGATGAATCAAAACAGAAATGAGATGTGGCCATGGGCTGAAGTGGATATTAAGCAACCTGCATACAGACGGCAGTGGTATTTCTGCCTGAGATTAAGAAATGACAAGGTGTAGAGAAAGTAAAGAGGATAATACAGATGCTGCTGGGAACTACTGTGATAATTCCTCTGTTGTGGATAATTGGCAAAACCTGAAGCTGGAGCTCTCAGCACTTGCATGCAAAATGAATGCTGCTTGACTTCAGGTGCTTGACCTTTGCCCACCTTAGCCATGTGGGTGCAGAGTGGAACAGATTGGTCCGTGGAAGTAAAAGATCCTACTCCCCCAAGCATAGGCAGTGGTTTGGGGATGCTATGAGCAGAATTAGGGAGCAGCCATGCCTGTGTCCTGACCTTAGGGTTTCTGTCCTGGTTAGGGCCTGAGAAGTGAACTTCAAGGAGCAAAACACCTGAGGGAGAACTTGACCCAATCCAGCTGCATTCCCTGTAGTATCTGCTTCTACTCTGCAAGACTTTGCCATAGAAAATTCATATCGAAGTATCATTTGTATACTTTTTTTTTTTTTTTTAGTATTAAATTTTTCTGCCAGATTTTCCTTGGGAGCATAAGCTAGAAAAGTTTTGTGTACAGCTGGATAGCACAAAACTCACAATTTATATCTTATCAAAATCATGAAGGAATTTTATAGACCAAGTGAAAAGACACATGTGCAAGGTTGGGGCTTTGGTCCAGCTGAATTTCAAGGGTTGTGTATAAGTGTGAGAATGACAGCTTCTCACAAAAAAGGACTCAGTTTTGTATACTAGGAGTCTCATTGAACTCTCCTCTAAAGCCAGCATTGTAAGTACTTGTAATGCACTAACACCCGGTAGCCTAGCTTATACGGGAACCCTTGTTGCTCTCGGCACTTGTCATGCAGGGTGAGGAACAAAAGCTTCTCCTGAGACATTGCAGACAGCATGGAATGAGCAAGTGTGCTGCTGACGTGGCCTAGTTCAAAGAGCAAGCCAGTGGGAATTCCAGGGACTTACAGCACACCTGCTTACCAGGGATTTTCTATTTGTATCTAATGGGGTTTTAAGCACATCTTTGGACCTTAATATGCATTTTGCCCCCAGTCTGCTGCTGGTGCCCTGTTGTACACCTCTACATACAGTAAGAGAGAGGCAAGTCATGACAAGGTCAGCCTCCTCCACTTGGTGAGGGCCACCCCATGGTCTATCCCAACAGCTGCCTCCTTCCTGACAGCCCTTTGCAGGCTGTTTTGGCCGATGCTGGCTGAGTTGCACAAAATCCTTTCTTAGGCCTTAAGACTGATACAATTTACTCCAATTTTCTTCAGTGTATTTTTTTTTTCTTTTTCTTTTCCTCGGAGGAAAGCCTGTAATCAATATTGTGGTGGCGTTTATAGAAGTCCTCCTTCTCTATCCCATTTTCTCTGATTTTCCTTGCTACATGTCTTTAGGTCTGGACTGGATATTTATACAGGAAAATGCTGGAAGTACCAGCTGTAAAGTGGTCACAGGCCACAGTAAAATGTGAGGGGGCAATGAAGGGGTTTGGACTTGCTTTTTTTCTTATACAAAGATCTTTCAAACAAATAGCCTTGAGAGTTTTGTTACATTTCAGTCCTATATGAAGCCCTAAAATAACCCCTGTAAAAATATAGCTTCTACTTTAGTGGCTCTCTCAACACTGATTTTCTTATTAATCTCCCTAGCAATACTTATAAAAATGCTTAACTGTGGTTACGCAGATTGTCTGATGTGATCACTAGCAATTATGCTAATCACAGTCTTCTCACAGTTCTTTCCCATCTGTTTTATCCACCTATGGGTACTCAGAGTGATATAAAAGATAAGAGAGGCTCTGATCACATCATGCTCTCATTTGCTAGTCAATGTATGACCAATGATTTTGCACATATAGACTAGGCAGAGGACAAGGAGTGAGAAAAAGGAAGTTACAGAGTATTACCATTTTCTATGGAAGAGGAATAAATAACTTCCCAGGGAACTCTGTGACAGAGCTGTAGATCTATTGCAGGCCTTCAGAAAACCTTTTCATATGGGTATGAAGCCACAAAAGCTCAAAGATGTTTGTGTGGGGTGAAGACAGCCTCTCTGCTGTCATTTACTGATACTGGGGAAAGAGAAATGTAAGGGCAAGGAGCAGATTTTGTTTGCCTGACCCTCTGATATCATTAGCTGTAGGTGGAAGATAATAAAATATTGTTTTCTTTGCTGTGTGCCTGAAGAACTGCAGTTTGCCAAGTGCAACTGGGTTAGTGAAGACACACACTATTCAAAATGCCAGCCTCGAACAGAGAGGTGGTGCAGCTGGTACCTACCCCTGAAAGCAAAGGGAAAGGGATCCCTTCTCGTTCGGCAAGATCTCAGTGGTCCTCCACGTTACAGCATTGCTTCTGCAGCCCACTGACAGTGCTGCCTCTCAGCATCTGGGGAGAGAGCAGGATCGCCAACAGGGTGTGTGGCTGTAATGTGTCTAAAATTGTTAATGTCAAGGTATTTTTTGGGGAGGAGAATGAAGACTCTGCAGAGGCATTTTGGCCTGAGGGTCCAGACTGGTGAGAGCTGCATCCCCGACTGCAGGTATGGGTAGAAGCAAAGACTTCAGAGCAGGGACAAAACATGACTAGATAAGAGGGCAACATATTTTCTGGTGGTAAAGTATCTCCTCTCTGAAGCTCTTGGCAGCTGAAAAGGGCTTTGTGCTTTCACACCTCAATGCCTCACTAACCTCTCACGCTAAACAACGAATGATGAAGGAGATCTCAAAGAAGCACTTGTTTGTAGGATATTGCACTACTTCAGGAAACTGAAGCAAAGGTTTATGACATGAATTGCTGTGGTGAAGGGCAGTAACTTGTTTGGAAAGTAATGGCCTGTTCCTTTTCTCCTTCATAAATTTTTCCTATCTTTGTGGAGACTTAGTGCTTGGGAGAAATGAAGTGTAGCCAGTAAAGCCTGCACAAAGAAACTGCTGGAGTTTCCAGGTGGAGATGGGATCTGCTGCTCAGTGGAATCCTTAGTATGTCAAAAGTGTCCCAAATCCATAAAAAATGCTTCAGTACCTATTCTTCATTACACTTGACTGCACAGAAACGATGAACGTCTTGAAACAGGAAATGTGTTTTCATTATGTGTATGGACACACCTATCTGACTGGGGCCCCAGTTCTGACCTGAGGCTGTAGATGCTACCTTGATAAATGACAATTACTTTCTGAAAAACTTGGATTAATCTTGGACACAAAAAATGCAGCAGCATTCACTTGGAGATAATTTATGGCCGTTGAAGAGAAGATCATGCTTTGCTGGAATATTACCTGTGAGAAAAGAACCCCTAGACCAAGAATCTTTCAGGACTTTATATGGCATTCAGTAAAATCATATCCTTTAGGAGATGCTTTGCTGCAGCAGATCCAGGTCCATGTCCCATTTCCGGCTAATACAACACACAATGGGACTACAGATTTCGAAGGAAATAAATTATTTCCAAGCAGTTGTCGAAACTGTTGAGTCTAGGGAAATACATAGAGATGGATGGGATATGTCATTCTTAGAGGGATGAGTTATTTAAAGCTAGTCTGGGGTATGCTGTTCTTAAAGGAACATTTATTATTTATTAAGAGACTTACATATTCCCATAATTATTCCAGTGAGAACAACAAAAATTGTGACTAAGTAAACGTAAATTTAGAGTTAAAATTTAACTTAAGCTTGGAATTTTCAAAAGCCCTTAATGCTGATCTAACTCTGAGCTCTTCAAAGGCAATGGAAGATTTTTGTGTTGTGTCAGTAGAAAGAAAATTACTCTGATAGAGAAAGCTTCTGAAATCACACTCTAAATTGATAAGTAAACACTTTCATTATATTTCTGATGTACCCCTTATAGATGCATATTATTCTAAAATGGATGTTGTTTTTTTCAAATGAGTCCGATACTTCCCTTGAGTAATAGAATTTAAAAAAAAAAGAAATCTTAAACTTCTTTATGATAAGGAATATGATTTCTGCATCTTACAAAGAGCTTATTGCACCAAAGCTTTAACATATAATCTTTTAAAATTATCAGTCTTTTCAAATTTGTTAAATGCCTAACTATGTAGTTAAGTCATTGAGTATATCATATGTAGTCTTAAAATACTGTTCGGGTGTTTACAATAAGCCTTAAGATACTCAGCTGATAGTTAAATCTGTAACATATGCCCCACCTGGAAAATATGGCCCTGAAATAGCTGTTTGAAATTAAATTTCCATGTGAAGTCTGCCTATTTTGGGCCTCCTCTCCAGCTGGAAGACTAAGATTAATTTCTTTGAGAAATTTCTCTTACCCCAGCTGAGCATAACAACTCAAACTTGGTTTTGTCCTTCTTGTTAGCTGTGATTTTTAGAAAGGCTTGATTGTGCTTGGTCAGTGAGCACTGGGAAACAGGTAAGATACAGAGCAAAACCAAAGTGGCTTTAAGGGGAAACTTGTGAGTGGAATCTTAGTCCTCAGAAAGTCAATTGGAATTTTGCCACCAGTTGACATGGGGTCAGGATTTTATCCCTTAACTTCTCTAAAGTCTTTACTTTTGATGACTTGCTATCTAAGTCTTTATGATACATTAATGCTAGTTTATATGTTCTGAAGATATAGTGCCTGGTAAAATGTAAGATGTAAACCTAGTATAAACCTCTAGTGTGTGTTTCTGTTCTGTCTTCTTCAAGCATTAAAGGATGTGTCTTTTTTGCTACTACTCTGCTGGAGCTGAAATTTCCCCAGAACTCACAGCTAAGCAGTTCAGTGTGTGTTGCATGGGACAGCTACAGAATTCCAATTACTGCAATGGTGAGTAGCACTGAGACATGTAATCCTCAAATTTAAGTCATTAAAGAAGCTGTAAATGCACCCGGGAGCATTCAGAAAATAAAACAAACACATTTAAATATAAATATAAAAGAAGACCTTCAGGCCACAATACTCTCTGTTAGAGGCACTCTCTGTTAGAGGTATTACTTGGTATTTGCTTAGCGTATCAGAATGATTTGCAAAATGAGAATTACAGCCCTATTTCATTAGGCATTATTAAGTGCTTGCAGGGAGACTCTTGGAAGTCTAAGATATGTATGCTAAGAAAGCTGCTGCTGAAAGCATGGTAGAGGAGGGACAGACACATACAGTGCAGTTCTTATGCATATGTATTTTTGTGCTATACACTATTAAAGCAAAGATCAGACATCCTGATTTATCCTTTAACCTGCTCATCAACCAGCTAATTTTCTACAGTGTCTCTACCTGAAATAAGTCTTGAGAAGGGATTTGGGGAAAGATTTAAAGATGGATTTGAAATGTTTGGCAACTGATTGGTCAAATTTTCCATTACTGACAGTTGACCTGTGACTTCTAACTCTTTGTGCTCACAAGAGGTGCAGTCAGATAACAGTTTTCTGGTTTTTTTTTTTTTTTTTTTAAACAAGAGGCATGACTGTAGTTTTTAATCTTATATAGATATGTATTATACAGTGTGACTTGATATTTATGCTGGTCAGTAGTAGTTTATGGATATGAATTTAAATGACATTATTGTATGTTGAATATGCCACTAAATCCCCACAGTGAAGCAAGAGCTCTGTGCACACTGCAATGTAGCTGTACAGATACTCGGGTTTAGCTGAGTGATTAGATACTATGTTATTTTAATATTATCTCTTCTGTGAAAATTATAACATTAACAATAAATCATTTGTCTTTGTTAGTATCATCACAGCATTTTTTTTTAAGAAAAGGACAGATTCTTTTCCTGGTTGCAGCTTTTCAACTGAAAACCAGGTACCTTGAAGTCATAAGTTATGCAGTGTTATTGCTTGTATCACAGCTTTAGCCAGGATTCCTTGCAGTGCTCTTTCTGGGTGAGAGAAATAGAAGAATGACTAAGTTTGTTTAGAAAGCCTTGTGAGCAGTGTTTCCTTATATTTACTGAATTCATGTCCTGTGTGATAAGCTGACAGCAGTTAGATTTTTTGATTGTGCCTTATTTTAAGATTTTTCACTTGCAGCCAGTGAAAACTGAATTAAACACTCTACAATTCTAAATGCATCTTTTGTGTTATCATGGTTATGGTTTAAGCTGTCTTGTTTTTTAAATGCCAAAGCCTTGAGGTCTAGGAAAATGTTGCTGATCTTTCAAAACCTGTGTGGTGATGCTAAGTATAAAGACCAACTTTTGCCCAGTAATGTAGCTATTGCTCCCAGAAGTACTCAGCACTAGGTGCAGAGATATGTACTCTTCTATGGCTGAATATACAAAATCAGTCACACACCCAGTAGCCACACTTTTTGTCTTCAAACTAACCAGATAAGGGACCCATCACATCATCTGCCTTCTAGACATGTTTACCCTCTGTTTCCAAACTCACCTTACTCAAAGGCAAACTTTATGGAACAGGAACCTAATCACAAGCTTCATTGTATGCTGTGCCATAGCAGGCAAGTGAATAAGCAGGGTTCAGAATGTTTTTTTTCCGGCTGAAAACCGTATGTGCTGATTGCAACTTTGTTAAATACATAAATAACTGGAGCCCTTCCAATCAGAGCTAGCCAAACCTTTTAATCATATACAGAAGTGTTCCTCGTGACATAATTATGCTCTCCAGACTCTTTCCCTCATTGGGAAATATTCTGTCAAACAGTAAAATAATTAACATGGATTTTAAAATCGGCATTGACATTCTAATGTCTAATTAGGTAATTGTCATTGGCACAGCAATACCTATTAGGAGCATGCAATTTGTGGAAGGGGTTTTGATGGAACAGACTGCAGGTGCAGATGGTCTAACAGCAGGACTCTTACCCGATGTAAACAAAGGTATTTTAATTAGCCATGTGACCCTGATCATTGTTAAAAGGTAAGGGCTGCGCATTCATCTTCCCACCAGCTACTTTCTGGTCCTTTCAAGGGGAATGTTGAAATATCTTGACCTGTGGTAAATTACATACAGACTTGATTGAAATTCTCTTCAAATCTAATTATTGTTTCATTTGGCTTCTGGCAACATTAACGCTATATTGCAGTTGGCTCAGAAGTCTTACCTACTTGCTGGGCTATTTTTGGTTTGTAGATCTCAATTGCTAACCTACACAAAGATACCAACTTTTGCTTGGTGTACTAGGGAAGACTTCCAAGATGTTGGAGTTTAGTTTTCAGCAAGTGCGTGCTGGAAGTACTTAAAAATGTGCAGAAGACCTGAATCCTATAAAATTATTAAAATCCCTTGCTGTTAAGTTTGCATGTAACTCAGCACAGATCTTAGCTGAATGAAAATTATTTGGGAAAACAGGAATCACAGCCTCAGCAGCTATGAATAACCTTGAAGTTAGGAACACGAGAGACCTGATCGGCTCCCTGTTCTGTTTGCATCAGCTGTGGGAGAAGCTCTGCATATGTTAAATGTTCCAGAGCAGGGACTGCACCTGGTATCTGGAGCAAAACTTCATGGAAACTTCGTGCATTTCAGCTTTCTTATTCCTGCAAAGTAAACAAATAGCCAAAAAGAGTGAAGGGAAAGCACTTCTGTAATTTTTTTTTTTTTTTGTCTGGAGACTTTTATTTTGCCTTAATTACATTACAGTTCTTAATTTAGGAGTATATTTTATTATTACAATTTGGACTTAATCATGCTCAGTTTTTCAGCAATTAATCACATAAAAACAATCACATGTTCTTCACTGCAGTGATGTAGTTCTATTAATGAATTGGAGTTGTTCTTACGAGTGAAAAATTTAAGCATTTGTAGAGGTGGGGCCTTAAGGTGTACACTGCTTGGTGCAGGGTCTGTCTCTAGTGTATGTTTTCTTCAGTGTTTAACTCAATGAATTACAGATTACTGATCTGCAAAGCTGATATTCAAATATAGTGAAAGGAATATGTCTATATATGTTTATTCTCTCTCTGTTTTTTGGAATCTGTTGGTACTGTGACAAGGCACAAGCTCTGGCTGACAAAGCTCCCAGCTTGGCTATTTAAAATGTTTAATAAAAGTTTGCTAGGATGAGTCTAGGCCATTCTGAGAACTGGTTTAAAGTGTGTGTGTGTTGGCTTTTTTTAATTTACAAAAATATAAACTGTAAATATTTTGATTATAAATTATTATCAAAGTTCTTCAAATTCTCAAGTAGCTAAGATGCATGAGAACCCATCAAATATACTTTTTTGAAGACAGCTTTAGTGGCTGCTCAGGCATATGATTTATTTAGCATAGGAGAATCCAAACAAAATTTTTCCCAGTAATTTGATTTGCCACCGTTTTTGGAGTGGGAGGATCTCTGAGGTGCTGGAGCACGGGGTTCATCTTGGTTATTTCATGAGGGACTTTTTCATGCTATGGCTTTATAAATGATGCCAGATAGAATCTCTAATGAAATATGTGGTAGTCTTTTGACTTTGTGTTCAGATTCCCCCAGAGCTATGAAATGAAGAATCTATATTTCTGACACAGGTGATAAGTACAATAGTTTTATTTTTTTGAAGCTATTGAATCCAAGCACAGAAACATTTATTTAATCAATGGTGAAATATAAACTTTTATTGACAGGTTAAATACCTTTGGGAAAAACCTTTCATCTTCAGAATTGCATGGGATATGTCACTGCTTTCCAATGAATGTAAATGTTTTTCCACTTCTCTCAAGCAAGTGCTGTAGAGACCTTATTGTTCGAGGGTGAAATAATGTACACTTGTTAGTTAATGAGTTCAAACACCATGAGATAATCCTCAGGTGACATGATGACCGTCTGTGCTTAAAAATAAATAAATAAAAGCTAGAAAGAATACAAATTATAAACACACATTATATCTCTTCTACTGATGCTGAGGTTTAATTATGAGGGACAATTACCTACCATAGTCAAAGGATTCGCACTTTAATAACATTATATAGGGATAATGTCTTTCTAAGCTGCTATAGCATTTAAAAGCTGGTACTTACGCTGCAATCCAGATTCTGTCTACCTGTCAGTCCTGTCTGGATTATTGCTGCATTATGTAATGTGGTCTCTTGTGGCTTTTTTACTGTGTAATTAATATGTGGGCCTGACTTATCCAGTCCACTCTAATAAACCATCCTTAATGAGTGAAATAATAATAAATCCTACATGATTTCTGAGCTTTTCTATTACTCTTTCTAAGACATTTGTGTTTAAGCAACATGAAAGCTCAGTTAAGTATATATGTATCTAATTCTATTGATGGGCAGTAGTCTTCTGAGAACTTTTTTCTGGTTTTAGCCAGGAAAAAAATAACTGCATTGGAAGGGTAGAGTGAATAGACAAACTTTCTAACTCTTCATTCCCTGTTGCTCCTTAGTCCTGCACTTTCACAGAGGAGAGATACACTAAAATCCGTCAAAACTTAATCTCTTGCATATCCTTCTTAAATATTGCGTTTTGTGCTCTTCCCACTGTAAAATCTGTTACTGATCTCTCCTAGGAATGAGTGAAGGATTTGTGACAATATTACAAAAGCACAGGTAATTAGAAAATCACAGAAATACTGCTGCTTTTCTTTTTTTCTTTTTTTTTTTTTTAACTTTTGCAAAAGGTACTGCTTTTTGTGTCACTTTTAGAGCACTCATTGAATGAGTGGAGTTTTTTCTAGAAGCAATATGACTTCAGTGGGTGTCAATTTACAGCAGAGGAAGACAAATCAATGGCTTGAATTAGTGATGGTTGCTAATTTTCAAAAGTTTGGGGAAAAAAAAAAGAGCCATATCTTACTCATAGAGGAATTATTCCTGAGTCGAGCACTTTCTTTTGCACATAGTATAGGTTACTGCTAGCAAGTGTACTGTGAAGAGCTCTGTCTCATTTATATTGAAAACTGCTGTGCTTTCTGCTGAAATTAAAGAAGGGTTTTTCTAGGTGTTTGTTTGCTTCATGCCTATTTTTCCTATGTTGATATGTTAATAACTTGGTCAGATAATGCACTGTCATGATTTTTATGGGTACCAGGAAATTCTCTTCTTGGCTTATCACAAGGTTAAAATTGGAAATATAAACTGAATGTATTGCTTTATAGGTGAACTAAGAGCCATGGCATAAATCAATGGAATTCAGACTGATTCTAGAGGGGATTATTAATTTACGCCAGCTCTAAATTAGCTCTTGGATTTTAGGGGTTCTACTTTTGTTACCCACTGCTGCTAGGATTTTTGGGTTTTGATGCCTTTAAAGTCTGCCCATTGTCTGCAAATAGCAGCATGTAATGGGAAGCAGAGCTTTTAAGAAGATAATTTCTGATGAAAGAAGTTTTTCATGAAAACTTGCATCAGCCTGAGTATAGAAATGCATGTACTAACGTAATAACTTCTTAATATAGATACACTTAAATTCAAGGGATGCTATAGCATATAATCTCTTTTTACATTAAGTATAGCTTAGGTAATACTTTCTCTTGGGATATGGTTTTTGTTGGTTTAATTTTTTTTTTTAACCAAACCATTTTTAGCCTTCAGAAATATGCTAGTAAAATATTGTATCAATCACCGTGAAACTGAAGGTGGAACGGTGTACTTTTATCCAAATTGCCTTAGCAAATATGTATGTGTTAGCTTTGTATAGCAAGGTTTGTAGGAAGTATCTTTTATTAGAACAAGGAAAATAGCTGGTGGGAAAAAAAAGGACAGTCTGAAAGATAAACAGAAAACTTCTGCCAAAGAGCACTTTGGAAAGTTTTTTTAATTTAATGTTCCTCTGTAAGTAAACTTGTAGGCATAGTTAGCACCTATGGAGCAGAGCAGTAATACTGCTGAGGGAGATGCAATATCCTCAGTAATTTGTGACAGAGGCAGCCAGCACCTGTGGAATAGCAAAGTGTAAAATCATGATATATCACAGAACGAGTGCTTGTATAGAATTCATCAATTTTTCTACCTAGTACATACTCCCAGGGCTTCAGGGTGGTGCTGCAGTAATGATGGACCCAGGCGTCACACCTCCTAATCTACAGGTAGCTACAGTCCAGCCTCTCTGAAGGAGTGAAAATTAACCTTTTTAATCAAAATACACAGTATGGATTGTGACCATCAGAAAAACTACAACACACTTGTTGAAGATGAGGATAGGAACCAAAATTCCTGACCTGACTGGATACCAAGAAGCATGGGCTCAACAGATACACTTGATTTTTGGCATGCTATAACTTCCTTCATTAACCTAATTCTGCATTTCATGGGCTATAAACTAACTGCTTCTTTTCTTCTGCTGAGGGAGAACCACATTACTATCTCTCTCCTCCTTTCCCTTTCTCTCCCTCCTCTCTTTGCAAACATCCTCTCTGTTTCACTGATGCTAACTACCTTTTATTTCAGAAATGGTCTTATAAATACTCAATTACACTCTAAGCAACTGTTCTCAACTTGTTTTTAGCTTTGAAGTCTGTTGCTTCTATTTCAGACAAGAAATAGAAGAGGACTCGTATGCCCAAAAGCTTGTGTTCTCTCTAACTGCACCAGTTAGTTTAACAAGGGACATTGCCTCTAACTACAAATTTGTCTTGCCTCATTTCCATGTAATTGTGGGCTTTCCTGGATAATAAGGGTTGAGAAATTTGAGATGGAGCCATTGCTTTATGACAGACACTTCCCTGCTGGTAGCTGGATGTGTCTGATCATTATCAAGCTTCTTCCAGTGTGTATTGACTATTTGTCCTCAGCCCTGTAGCTGCTGTGCAGGTTTATGGGATGGATATACCCTGTTCTGAGGTGCATGTGTATATATTGGATGCTGGAACTGATGTTTCTCTTGCTCATGAGCATTTATTTTTAATACTGGGAAGATGGGCTGCGACTGTTTAATTACTTTTAGGATAGGGTAAGATTAACTGCATGTAGGGTATTCACTTTGTACTGTAGTTAGTATATTAACACTGCTCATTCAGGGAGATGATCTGTTCCCTGGAGAGTTATAGGTTGGTGAGATTGGGTCTCATGATTGTTCTTCTCATTGCAAGTATAATAGTGCCTCAGGGTCTGGGTTTTATTTTGACTTTTTAAAATATGCCCTGGATGATTTCTGACTCTTATGATGTCGGTCTAGAGGTTTTTACTAATGGTAGTTTGTAGGCTGACTTTTCTTATGCCGATCTGATTGTAGATCTGCAATGATATTATGGGTCTGATACTTTCTAGAAAGCAGATTTTTGTGAACAGTATTTTTATGGAAGTAATGCCAGATATACTTTGATGAAGGAATGGTCCTTACTGAATTTATGGTGGGAACAAAGAAAAGACCAAAACCTTTTAGCCGTGTGTGTGTGTTAGTGTCAACCCATGGCTGCCACAGTTACTTAGAACTTGTTCTTTGTACAGTGGGCTATGAAACACTTGAGGTTACATGATCATTTCAGTGCTGGTTTCCTAGGGTCAAAGTCAGTTTGTGAAGTCAAAATGTAAGTTTGTTAATATATTTGGGTGTGACGTCTGATGGTTGGGTGTTGCCTTCTAGATGCTCAGGAGTGTCTGTGCTTGCAGGGAGGTAGGTAGAGGATGAAGTTACTGCAAAAACCCAGACATATGGAAGGCTGCACAATGTTTCTGTGAATTTTGCTACCCTCTTAGCAAGGATATCATAGTCACCTATAGGTCTCCAGACATTCTTTGATTATGCATCATGAGGACCATGTCACAAGCTTGGGGGATTGAGATATTAGAGTACCGTCTTTTCTAGCAGTTGCCAGGAAATGGATCCAGCAGTATAGATCTGAGCTCTTAAATGAATGAGGGACTGTAAAGTCTTTAAGTTCCTTGCAGTAGGTAGTGTCTGCTAGTCTTATTCATGTAGTCGTTCCTGGTTAATATGATAGTAGCCTTATCTTTGTCTGCTCTTTGACTGAATCATAAGGATTCTAGAAACTTTTTAAGTGATGAAGCTGGGAAAGGGAAGAAATGTCCAGAAGTTGCTTTATCTTGGCTGTAAAAGAGATCTTGGATATACAATTGATTTAAAGAAAATATCCTTTAATATCCCATATACTTGTGTTTTTTGGGGTAGCTTCTCTGTGCAGACATGTACATCTATGGAGAGGTTTATTTGTTATCAGTTAAACAGCTATGACAGCCTTGTGCCAGATGTTGGCAAGGTACTCTGTGGTCGTGGACTTTGGAGCTTTGGGTGAGGTTGTGGCGTCTTGCCCCGCCTAATGGTTTGTGTTGTTTATTCTGTGTACTCTTTCTGTGGCGGTATGGAGAACAGCAACAGAAATTGTTGATGTGTTTCTTATCTTAATATTGTGATTAAATTTAAATGACTGGAGATCAGCTAATTGTGCACATACATAACTAACTTATCTACTACAGTAATATTTGAGGATTTGCCAAGGTTGAGGCTCTGTGGTTCTTAGCCAAGCAGCATAAAACCCATTCCCAAAAGAGACATTTCTCTCATTTCTCCTATCATTGTTCCTCAACATTGTCTCTCTAGTTTTTACACTCGCTTTGTGTATACAGATCTAAATTAAAATGAGAACTTTTCAGGGAATGGCTTGTTTATTACTTTGTATTACAATGCTTACTGTAGTGGAAATTCTGCTTGCTGAGATCTCTGAGGACACCAGGAATACAAACAATAATAGTACTGAATCATGGAAAGTTACCCTTTCATCTGTTTGATATTTACATTCTTTATAAGGGAGAGACTTGGCCGGGTTCATACTTTTGCATTGTGTGTATACAAGCTTTTGCTGGAGTTCTGCCTTTTTCAGTTGGTGTATTGCTTCTTGCATTGCCTCCTGCTCTTGCACTTCTCTGATAACTTTGCAACAGCTCATATCCACTGCTTAGGGAAGAAAAGGGTACCAAGCTTAGGGAAAGCAGAGAAATATGGAGTAAGGGTGAAGCTGTCATGGACCTGGCGAGTAAATCCACTTGCCTAATTCCTGTGTTGGTCCTGTGCAAGGGAGCGAACTTGCCTGAAAGTGATGAGGACCACGATGCAGTCCCTTGTCCCATCCCACAGGCACCTGATGTGAGAGAGGGGTGATGTGGGCCAGTTTTGCCCAGCTTTCTTTGTCAAGGTGTTTGTGCTCACCAAAAAGTACCTTTCAAAAACTTGTGTCAAATTCCTGGATAAAGTAGATAAAAATGAAACAGCCCACACTCCTTTCCAGAGACACCTATATAATATATATACACACACACAGAGATATAAATATATATATAACATATATGTATTTAATTTATGAAACAGAAAAAAAGTGATTTTTATCCCATCCATGGACCTCACAGACTTCTTTTCTGCCTTCTCTCTTCTTTCACTTGCTTTACAATCATGAAAACACACACACAGGAGTCTCCATGGATTTGGGGTATGAGAGTTTGTTTTATGCTTGCTTACAGAGTTATATGGGCACACAGCCATGAGGTAAGCACCTTCAATTTTAAATTTTTTTTTTCAGGTTTACTGTTGGTTTATGTCCTACCTATTTAATCTGAGTATTTACATTTTTTTTGCTTCTCAGTATTCTGCTATGCTGTATTTACTGTTAGGTTTACACAGGCAATAACAACATTGGTCCATAAAGCCATCCGTGAGCCTTTATACTGAACACAGAGAAAATTCCTGGGAAGTACAACAGTCCAAATCATGCAAATTACCAACTATAGCATCATAAAGATGTAATTACAGGACCAAAATGCCATATTTTCATTCCTCTTCTGATTAGTTGTTGGAACAATGAGTTATCACAAGATTGCTACTTGTTAATATTGGCAAATCAACAGCTGCTATTCTTTGGTATAATAATATCACTCAATTCTCTGATTGTCATGTATCTAGTTCTACATCAGAAATGATTATGCCCATTAGGATTAAAGTCATTATATGGTAGGATTAGAATGGAGTATGAATTTGGATAATAACAGTGTTAGTGTCACTATAGATTTCAAATTATATTAATTTCTGTCAATATGCAAAAATACACTAGAAAATCTTTTCACACTAGAGAATATTTTCACAGTGATGGGGACATGTGTTTGTTTCCTGGTAATAGTATTCAGATGATATCCAGGCTATAAATGAAATAGGATTGTATAATTTCTGTCTGCTCGTAATAAGAATATGCACTCTGTCGTCAAAAATTCAAGTGTTGTAGAAATGATCCCATCTTTGAGCAAATGTTGCAATTACTTCAAGCTGTCGAAACTCTGCTTCCTTTGAACAGAAGTGTCCAGAGCAAATACTGTAACAATGAATCTTTTTATCATTCTGCAATCCCATTTGTGATAAGAGGAATTCCTTGGGGATTACTTTAAATTCTGTACATTAGCAGCAGTTCCGTGGGTTAAATCAGATAAAACAGGCTCTTATCAGATTATTAGTCACATTAGGCAATTACATTCTTATCTCTTAGAAATAATTCGTGCAGCCTTGGTGCTTATTTCTCCTCATTAGAATAGGCTAATTCCTGATTAAGATCTTTTGCCTTCCGTACAATAAATCTTTATATTGGATTTGCCACATAAATTGAAAAATACCTTGCGGCAGAGAGGGACAGCTGCACTTCCCTTTTAAAAATATACCTCACTTACCATTTAAACATCACCCATGCACATTTGTTGCCTGCAGTTTGGGACTGAAGAAGTCAACACTCTAGCTTTTTTGTCAGCATCAAAGTTAAGGGCCTTCAAGACAATGATTTTAGGGAGTAGGGAAAGCAAACGTGTTTGCATTTAGTTTTATGGAATTTGGTTTAAATTGCATAAAAATTAGAGTCAGGGAAGGCTATTTCACATACTATTTGCATAATGGCCCCATTGCCATGTGAGCAAGCCCACCTGTGGGATGCCTTCACAGTGAGCATCCTGTGCAGCGTAGGCTCAGGGATGGACCCTAATCTCTGATATATGTTGCTCTTTTTGAAAGTTTTCTGCCAACATGGTGTCACATGTATGGAGTTGGGCTTGCTGACAGCTATGTCTCAAATGCAGGCTTGTGTTTTCTGCAGGAACTGGATCAAAGTTGTTGTGCTCTTTCATGTAATTAACTCAACCCAAAAGAAATATCCAATCGAGTGATTTACTTAAGATAAACAAGGCACTTGGGAAATGTAAATACTTCAGTGGAAAGGATGCATGGGAAAAAATGAGTGTCAAATTGCTAAGTAGGTATGTCATGCTTCCATTTCTGACATCTGTGTCAGAAGCTGGTTGCTGAAACAGATACCTCCCACTTCCCACCCTTTCAGGAGCATTTGCTTTTGCAACTGTTTCATAGTACACCATCCCTACTGCTGTTCTTTGTGCACCATCATGTATAAATCTGTTTTACACTTGGAGGCCTCAGCCTGTGATACATGCGTGCTTGTGTGAGAAATGAGTACAGTCACTGTTGCTTCATTATTTTTGTAAAGGATTAGAAAAAATGTTTCCCTTACTAGAACTGAGATGATGGGAAGTTTTCAAAGACAAAAATGTCAAACACCTAACTCCTATTAAAAATACATGGGAATTAAGTGTCTGCCAATTAGACCTGTGAAAATCTTTCTGGTGGTCTGTAGGATTGAACCAAAATACATTGAAAACCAGAGGGGAATGTGTTAGGGATGAAGTGATTGCTTGAGACAAAGTGTTGCCTGTTGGAGGTGGTCCTGAGTGAAATTTTCAGTGTCTGTCTGTCTCTACATATCCAAGGGATGTCATATTAAATTTACAGAGTGTCTTTAGTAAGAAGTTCAATGCATTGACTGCACAAGTATTGCTTCCATTTAGTTTTCATATTTTGCAAGTGATGTTAAAAATTCATGTCTAGAGTCACTGTATTTGTGTATGTATCCACTGGGTTGCATGGGAAAGGTTAATAGCTACTTAACTTCTTCATAGAGCTCCTAGAAGACAGTCCCATGGCAAAATTTGAACCTTCATGGCTGTAGCCTTTCAAAATACAAAACAAAAACTGCATTTGATTAAGAAACGGATGACTTATGAAAGAGGCTAGAGCAGTTTCATTCACAGATTGCAGGACAAGGGTAAGATGTTGCACAGATGTTCAGATGCCCACTTTAGCAGATCAGGACAAGGTCTTGGACTTGGGTCACCTTTGTCATGAAGTGACCAGAGAGCGTTGAACCTTCCCCCCTCTCTGCCCAAAACTCTTAAAGCCATCCTCGCAAAATGTTCCCTCTGGGACAAAGTTTCTTTAGGCAGAAATGTTTGACTTAGTCCCAGTTGTGTGGTGCCACACAAGTCCAGAAATCTGAAGATGCTGCATAAATGATTTCCATGATAGTTTACACACAAAATTACATTGTCTAAATAAATCTCAAGTCAGAAAAATGAAGTATTATCTTTACCTAGGTCTCTGAGGTAAATTTCCCAAATCTTGGGAAATTTAGCATAGATCTGAAAAACTGAGCCCTCATCTGCTACTCCCTGTGTTGTACTTCAGATCTGGTTGTGGCTGGGATCTGCCAGTGTCCCAACATGGTGATTTGGACCAACATGATTAAAGGTCTGTGGCAATTGAGTACCTCCAGTGATGGGGCTGAAACCATTGCTCTGAGCCTGAATGGCTCTCAGGCCTGGTCCCTTAATCCCCAGTTGTGGAAGTAGAAGAGGGCTGGGGTCCTGGGTCTGGCCTGCACAATTCCCAATTAGCCAGGCAGTATCTCCTGGAATATCGATTGGAACTGGAATATCGATAGGAACTGATGAAGGGCACATAGAACTATTTCTTAAACCATTGTAGAAGGGAAAAGGTCTATAATGGTAAAATGTGGGATATCAGAAGTTTTTACAAGTGGAAGCTGACTTGCTGTTATCTAATCTCCACTTGAAGCAGAATGACACAATATTGATCAATGGAGCAGTAGACCTTGGCGGCTTCTTTAGAGTTATCCTTCTACTTCTCTGGATAAACTTGGTTGTTTGCTGACTTTTGTTTTGCTTCAAAACAGATAAACAGGTTCTGCTTGTGGAATACTTTTATTATGATTATTGTTATTGAGACTTTTACTCTGGCCTGGTTCCATTTATGAGTAAAGGCTGGTGGAGCAAAACCAGCTTGACAAGGTAAAGGGGTCTTGAGCAAGCTCCTGTGCTGAAGCTAAACCCTTGGCTCTTACTCAAAAATCAAATGTGAAATGTTGGGTGGCCTAAGGTGTGATAGAGTAGCCTCTTTTTCTTTTTCTAATAACGATAGCATTTTTCTCCTCTGTGGTATTTCACAGGTTCTATTTCCGTGTTCATTTAAGAAATGTGATGTGGGTAACTGAACTATGTGATTTCATTAATCTTCTTCAGCTTCTAATAGATCAGCATTGGCCAATAAACTGCAAGTATCATTCTAGGGCTGATGGGTAAAAAACCCAGAAAGTCTCTTCAATAGCTTTGATAGATCTTATTTTTCCTTTTTTTAACTAAAAGAAAAAAATTCAGAGAGCTGCTACTTTCCTGGAAAACCTGTTAATTTCATTGGAAAAATACCAAGCCAAAACATTTCAATAGGAAATGCACATATTTCTGTTTGGATTTTCTCTCCTACCTCCCCCATTCTCAAGTCACTAGTCTCAAATTGTTCTTTTCTATATATCTAAAAATGAAGTTTACTACCAATGGATGCTTTTAGTGTTTGTGCAAGGCTTCTCAGAGGTGTTAGATGTTGATTTCTAGACCTTGCATTAGCAACTCAGGGTAGCAAAGAGCTCAATTAATATGGCCATAAATTTAGAACATTTATGAACTCTATTTCTTCTTCTCCTCATCTAGAGTTAGAAGCCTTTTCTCTCCTAAATACAAGTATTTTAAAAATGTGCTTAATAAAGTTATTTTTATTTCCTGGCCTTTTCTCAAGGTTTGATGCTGAATGAGAAATGGGCAGCTCTCTAGGAACACTACATCGTAATGGTTACTTTGCTGCAGGGGGATTTGTGAATTTTATGCTTGTGGTTGCTTGGTTTTAACAAAGTTGGTCTCTCTGGGACCAGCGATTGTAGTGTAAGCATAATGGGCACTTGTGACATAACGGGAATTTATGACAAGACTAAAAACCTGCTTATGGTTCTTGTAATAGCCTACAAGATCATGTACCATGACCTGCCTTTGAAATCCCATCAGATGTGGGCTCAACTCTAAAATATGGAGCTTACAGTGACAATACCTTCTACTTCTCGCCTATGACAAGGGGGAGAGAGAGAGGTGTATCATGTTTTCTGAGCGTTACAACCTGTGCATCAATGAGGAGTTGGTTATATTCCAAGCTCTTTATGTGGGATGGAAATAGTTGCTTCTTGTTAACTTGACCATGACCAGAGACAAGAAGACAACAAATGAGAAGCCTTGCTAAGGTATGTGCTAAACCGTTAAGAACCATATTGGTCATAGTGACTAGATGGTCACTCTAGGGAAGGCTGTCTGCTGACTCCAATTTCCATTCTATTTGATATTAATATATAGATTTTTCCTTCTGTTTCTCATTCCTACCCGCAAGATCATTGCCTGTTAATCATGAAATGATGTCTGTGTATTCCCTGCAATCCTTCACTCTTGGAAAATGTGTTGCCACATGGAATGTTTCCAAAGCTTTAATTTCCTCAAGGATTGCCAAAATATAACTTAATAAGAAAACAGAAATATAACAATATTTTGCTTTCCCTTTCAATCTAATTCTTTGTTGTTGTTTTTAAATCTAGAATTTTTAGCCCCGAGTCTCTCAACACATGTAGAAATAATTGCCAAAATGCAAATTTGGCAGATTAGAATGAGAACGGCATAAATTCAGTGGCAGACCACAATGATCCACATCAATCTGTGGACTGGCTCATAGGGGTGTTGAAAATCCTCGAGTAAAGCAAGTTAATAATCAATAGGCTTATGTTTGCTACCTAGGGATCAGCAAATCAAAAAGATTTAAAAAACCCCCAAAACCCACTGGAGTTTATTCTGTGCTTGAGCACAGGCATGAGTCACCCTTTAAACAACCTTCTCACCAATTTTTCTATGGTTCAGAGTTGCGTAATGTTTTATAATGCAAAATACCTGTCTTCCCAAAAGACCGCGAATTCTATTTAATTTTAAAGAATATTTCTTGCGTATTATTGCCATGTTCTCACTTGTTACAAAGTACTTACTAAGGCAGGTTTCGTGAACACCTCAAAGTTTTTCCTAGGAATTTTGCACATTATAAGAGTAGCTTTTGAGAATTTTAAGTTTGGTAGTTGGGAATAAAAAGGTTGAAATTAATGTGCCAAGTTCCAGTTTTCTCCAGACAAAGGCAAATGTTATTCCCACGTATGCTACCTGAGCTGTTTAGGGGGTTGATTTTTGCATATCTTAGGGCAAACCTATAAGACATGGTGATAGATGATTTTTTTGCTGGCTTTAAATTGATTTACAATGAGAAGGGAAAAAACCCCCAACAAACCAAAACCAACCAAACCACAAAAAAGCCCAGATCTGAACTAGAACAAATACTTAATCTTTCCACTTCCTGTAGCACTGTATATTTAAAACATCAGTACTTATATTCAACTGGGTCATTTCCAATATCACTCATGGAACATGGAAATTCTCCAGCTGACTTCACAAATTTTTGGCTTGAGGCCTGGTATGAAGAAGTGGACTGAGCGTCTGCCTGAGCTCAACAGAGCAGTGCCTGAAAGGAGGCAGCCTGAACTTCAGGCTGTGCTGTGTCTGATGACCTCTACAGTCACACCGTGGGAAATTGATTTTACCAAGGGTTCAGGTCATATCCTCGCCTGGGTTCTGCCCCATTTGTTGATCTTTAGCCTCTTGCCTCTTTGCAAGTACTGTGGATGCTGAATGTAGCATTTTAGAGCCATACAAACCTTCAGATCCTGCATTCTTGAACACGCTGGAAACTTTACCAATAATGGGGGTGAGCACCTACCAAGTCCTGCTGTGTGGGGCGAGCACTGATTTATAAAGATGATAACAGTATGGTACATATAAAGGTCTGCTCGAGTCAAACTTTACAGTAGAAGTGATCTAAGGAAAATTGCTTTTATAGCTATCCTTACAAAGATTTTAGTGCCCTTAAACTCTTATTTGCTTAAATGCAACAAAAGTTCAGTTGTAGTCGTAGCTGTTTATTTTACAAGGCAGTTATAGGTGGATTTTGCTGCTGGTCAGGTTTGTAAAAAACACATGCTTTAACTTTAACTATTGTGTTGAACCAGAATAGTTTCCTCTTTTTGGTTTGTCCTTTTGTGAGTTTGATCCTGTTAGCACAATAATAGAATGGAAAGGTTTAATGCAGCTTTATTATGAATGGGAGTTGATTCATAAATTCAGCTGAAATTGATAAGAGCTTCATAGGAAATCCTGTAAACAAATTGTTTTGGTTTATTCTGCCATAAAAAAAGAAATAAAATTTTAACAAATATGTAGATAATTTCAATTCTTGGTGAATAATTACCTTAAGTTTTGGAATTTGGACTTCATTTTGTTAAACTTCCAAAATCTATTGGCTGACTGGAGACTTCCAGTCTTGTGATGAAGCTGCAAATCTGTTCCAGTTATATTTGCATGTGAACAATGTGCACAAAATAGACAAAGCACCCCAATTCTGAAATCAGTTAAATACCTTAACTAAATTAAAGGAAAATCAATGACTTTGGTTAATTTGAACAGTTGAACATTCCCTAAGTATATTTCATTGGAGAATCAGGTAGGAAAGAGTTAAGAAGTCGAATTCATGTTCTCTTTCCAAAGTGGTTATTGCCTTAGATTACATGTTGCAAAACAATTAAAAGTCAGTGTACAGGATAGATTTGTGTGTCCTCTGAAAGAAAAATAGGTTCATTTTCAATAAATGATGTGAAAGAAGTTGAGCCCTCAACTTGTTATTCATATTACCTCTGGTCTTGCATGTTTAAACAGTTCTGCTGCTTTGGTTTGCAGCAATACAGATCCTACCACTATTTGCAGTACTTAATTTGCAGTTCTGTAATACAGTAAGAGACCTTTAATACAAACCTTAAATATTAATTTATTTACCTCTACACCACACTCCATCTCACTCCTGAGTGTTTTGTGGAAGCAAACATTTCACCAAAAGGAAAATTATTTTCACCCTTTTTGCCTTTCTTTGGACAGAAATGAAACCTAACAGGAGGAAAGCTCTATTGAGAGGGTGAGGAGAACAGAAAAAGATTCTATTATATTGTTTGGATCAAGATATTAGTATGTGAGATCCGGTTTCACATAGACTTCAAAAACAAACAAAGACAAGTCCTTTTGAGCCTCTAGCAATGTGACTGGCTCCATAAGATCAGAGCTCAAATTTACATGGATCTTATTAGTTCAGGTATGAAGAGTTTCATTTTGCTGATCTTTTGAAGCAAATTCCACATAGCAGCACAAGAAAGGGCTGCCACATCGGATTTGACACCCTCCAACTGTGCCTTATGCCAATGTTTTCGTTGGTTCCCTCCTTACAGAATAGCTCTTTGCCAGTTTTCTGAGGGCTCCATCCTTTCTTTCTGTTCCCTTTTTTTTTTCCTTCCCCCTGTTTGAGAATGGTTTAGTTTGGGATTGTTGAAGTATGTATAGAAATAGCCATGAAAAAGGGGGAAAGGAAGAGCTGCTTGCACCTCCTTCTAGTTCAGTTGAAAAAATAACCCTATTGGAAAGTGATCTGTTGTTTTCTTTTGGCCTGTAAACAGTTCTTTCTCAGTGTGCATTTATTAGCCAAACATGGGTGTAATTAATAGCTCTACAATTTATAAGATCTGCGCAAGTAAAGCGTAAAATACACTAAACCTTGCTCAGCTCTTGGCTTATGTTGTTTCTTAGGCTCTCCCAGGCTGTGCTTACGCATTAAGAACCTGCTTTGCCTAGTTGTTTCAAGCTTCCTTGCACTGACTTCAAGCTTCCTGCCCTCTGGGTACAAGACAGCTCAGAGACATGGGGCTGCGTGTTCAGGACCTGTATGGCAATCCCCTTTCATATAAAGAACTGTGGAAACTGTCACTGCATGCAAAAAATTCCCACAGAGCTATGGGTTAAGCTATGGCAGCATGAGATACGGCAGAAGGCAGCCAAAGCAGCAGCAGAGTGCCCAGTGCAATCCTTGGTGTCTCTGGCTGTGCTCTGTACAACCCGCATGAACAGTCCTTGCCCTGATGGTGCTTCTGTGTTTGCTTACCCTGCAGATCACTCACAAGTAACCAAAATGTGACCCGATGTACCCAGCAAATTGAATTACTGTTAAAATAACACAGCTAAGGCAACACAGAGCTCGTTCTATATTGCTGTTGTGGCTCAAAAGCTGCTCTGAGCAAATGGTAGTAAATGACAACTCCTATATTATGCTATATATGGGCCATAACAGCCTCTTACAAGCTCATCTTTTCCAAGATGGGTAATATTCATAGTTACTCCCTGAATTCTGCAACTTTGTCAAAGATGTAGCATTTAGTTTGCAGGCATGATGCACTGTATCAAGATCAGCAGTTTTCATACTGTTTTTCAGATGCTTCTGCCACACAAGCCTCCCCTCAGTAGGTGGGAAGTGGTTTGTGATCTAAGCTTTGCAAAGAGAAACAAGCAGGGTGACTTCATGGCATTCAATGCAGGCTGTTTCTACTCCCCAGAAATGGTTGGTAAAACAGCCCTGTTTGCGATAAACATCTTGATTTGTAGGTGAGTTCATTAATGATTTAAAGTTTGGAAGGGGCAAGGTGGGTTGCACACGTGTTGTTTCTTAGGTCTTCGTTTGTGAGGCTTTGAAGTTGGAGTCCATTTAGAAATTCTCTGCAAATCTTAGAAATAACATTTCTGTGAAGAAGTAATGCAAAATCTGGTGGCATATGGTTGTATTTAGGTGACTAATACTCACTTGGGGCCACCTTCTTAATTTACTGCTGGCTTCACCATTCATGAGTAATGCATCCATTCCTAGCTCATGCCAATAAAGCTTTATGCCACCACACGTATAATATTCCACTACATGTCTTGCCTTCCCCAGTGCTGTGGCACTTACGTGATTTGCATTAACAGATAATCACCAAAATGAGTAGCACAGCAAAATTATATAACTTGTAATTCACTTTTAACAATTAAAAAGACTAAAAGCAGACTTCATAATGCCAAGACTCCAAAGATACTACTCTGTCATGGAACTCATTTTTAGATCACGGTAGCAGCATTTAAACACACCCTGCAATGAGAAGAGCTTTTCCTGCAAAAAATATTTTAAAAACAAGGTGATTTTTTTTTTCTTTTTAAGAAGGTGTAGCTGGTGAGTTGGACCATATCAAAATGTTCATTTTTCTCTCTGTTAAGCTGTGAAAATTGCCAATATTTGTTTCACTATAAACCATCCTGGGTTCCAGATATCAGCATAAACAATGCCATGAAACATTCCAGTACCTCCTTTCCCTCACATCCTGAATTTGGTTGCCTTTAACAAAAACTTCTGCAGGCTGTTTTAAGTGAGTTGTACATAAGGGAGCATCTCATCTGCCTCTGAGACTTGGTTGTTAAAATTTTTACCGATGATGTAAAGTGGCACATCATCTTGTTCCTGGGATGGAGACAAAGGCAAAAATAGTTTTTTGTTGTAGTGGTGTTTGATTTTATAGTTTTTTTTCAAGTCAACACTGGGGAGATGAGTGTTCTCTAGAATGTAAACTGGAGAATCAGACCACAGACCAAGATATGGGAACTGGGAGTTATTTTTACTGAGAACAGGTTCATGAGTGGAAGAAGGGGAGATTAAAGATGACAAAGAGAAGAAACTTACTCATCGCCCATGTGCAGTGTGCTCTTGCCCTGGCTCCATCAGTTCAGCCTATGTAAGTGTCACTCATGATGGGGTCACAGAGTTATGCTTTCAGCTGTCTATAAGCTGTAGGTCATATGAAGAACGTCTCTTAAAGATCTGACAAAGTATTTTAGACAGAAGACATCATTTTTTAATTCTTCAAAAGACAAGTTAAATGTATTCATTGCATAAGAAATCTATAATTTAACAACAGCTGTGCAGCAGCCCTTCCATGCTATAGTGCAGTCTACTATATTGATGATTTCAAATATTTATACCATCATCCCACATTCATGAAAAATATTTAAATTAAACATGCATGGGAACAGATGCCATTCTGTTCTGGCAAGAAAACCTAGTCATAAACTTCTGCTTATGAAATGTTAGTTCACTTGACCCCTATCAGTAGGAACTCATGAAAATTAAACTGGGGAAGGAGAAATATTGTATGTAAGCTCTTCTCTCAGTGAAACCTTTGAGTGGGTATGTGAAGACAAGATGTTTCCATTAAAAGCAGAACACAGTTTAACTTTATAAGGTGAAACTCATTGCTTTAACTTCTACAGCAGGAGTCAGTGCCCACTTAAAAGTTTCCTTTCACCTGCAGAAGATACTTGTTAGAGAAGTTTTCTAGACCAGATTGCAACTATTTATTTCAATAGTTAAAGCTTCTCTTAATTGTTAGAGGTGACGTAAAGTAACTCCATTTAGTTTTGTATTAAAAAGCACAATTTTACATTTGTTCTTACTATACTAAAAAAATCTAGAGAAAGATTGTTTCCTACTAATTCTAACTTATGAAATAGGAAAAAGGGAAAGGAAATGTCATGTAAAGGATGTCATCAGCCCCAATCTATTCAAGTTAAACATTTACATCTCTGCATGTAGTCCTATAAGACTACATATGCATTTGACTGGCATATTTGTAGCATGGCCTGAACAAACAATTGATTCTATCTATTGTATCTAATCTATGTTGGCATTTATACAATCCTTTGAATCCTATTATCTGATGGAAGTTAGAAAAATAAGTGGGTGATTTCATGGTTCTCTCCACATCTAGTAGATCCTGTTTGAAATGTTAGGATTGAATTTTCTTCTTCTGGCCTTGCATTTTGACTGTGTTAACAGATTTTATTGTGTATGTCCTCCCTTCCCCCTCTCCAGCGGATTTAAAAAATCATGGTACTTATTGACACTGGGATAGTTATAATGTATGTTATTTGTCATCATACTCCTGTTTTAGTTTGCAGAAGGAAAAGGGAGAGGGGAATCTTGGACTTAGGCATTTGCTCTGCTTTTTTGCATGATAACTGTCCTGGGAATCAGAGTTGGACTGATAGAAAAGTTTGATTATTCCCAGGGTTAAAATGGTCTTGTGATACTGAGCAGTGACAATCAACCAGTATTGCAAATGCATCACACCTTACATCAGTCCAGAGCACAGAGTTCTGCCTTGGTTTTAATGAGAGTCTCATAGGGAAAGGATTCCTTGGCTTGTAGAAGGAAGTCTGTTAGCCCTGTGGGGAGGCAGCTGAGGGCAGCTCAGTATTGCAATATTTTGGCCAAAATCATTGAGAGACGATTCCTGTGAACACAAGGTGCAGTAGATTTCCCCAGTGACAGAAACCCAAATAAGCTACAAGACCTTTCAACTCATATATTAATGAAGAGCAACCTGCTAGTTGGGTATAATTTGCCTTATTCTGCTGACTCTACAGTACACTTTCTGGTAGCTTTTTTCTCCCTGATTTTTATTATTATTATACTAGATAAGAAAGTATTTTTAAATCAGCAAGATTCCAGGGTTAGGAAGTCATCAGATTCCCCCTCCACAATGTTTTCTGTGAAATGACAAAAGAAAAGACAAAAGACACAAGAGCTGACTGGAGATGTGACAAGAGGGTACCTTCTTTTTCGTACTCAGAGTAGTGTACAAACACTGTTCCTTTCATGGTCTCTTTACTTGCCTTTGAACTTGATACTTTGTGAGTCAGAATTAACAGCAAACCAAGATGCATGACCTGGGCTATGCAGACAAATGTTAACCCAACTCTCACCATGTCCTTAATTCTCTGCTCTTTGTCCCTGTCCTCAAAAGGCTGCATTAAAAAAAAAAAAAAAAAAAAAAAAAAAATTATACTGTGTTTCGTTGAGAACAGAAGATTTGTCAAGTTAAAAAAAACCTCCCAGGAGCAAGAGCTAATAGACTGGGTTTAAATCTTAGCTCACTCAATGAATGAGAGTTTTTTACAAGTTGCTTAATTCTGGGGTTTATTTTTCACAAATATATACATACTCACCTGTTCTCTGGGAACTGAGAGAGAAGGAAATCTATTCTCGATAGCAGAGACTCAGTGGCAATAGATTGGATTTCTCAGATAGTCATACTTAGTTTACAGTCATAGCCTATTTCAGATTTTGATATATGTTTGGGTATTTGTGATGTCCTCTTTTTTTTTTTTTTTTTTTTTTTTTTTTTTTTAGTAAATAAGTAGTTTCTGTATTTTTTTTT
>VZRN01005011.1:752563-779340 GCA_013397935.1 Dasyornis broadbenti
CAAAAAAAAAAAAAAAAAAAAAAATTTAAAAATGTCTAGATTTTTTGCCATGGAACACCATGGAACAATGAAAGGGAATTTCTTGGGCATTTGGCAACAAAACAGTCAAAGATTAAAAAATTAAAAATAATAATTAAAAAAAAAACCTACAAAAAATCTACAGGATATCTGCCTTAAGGAAATGCTGAACAAAATTTCTGCATATGTGATATAGTTTACAAAGCAGGAAACTATTTACCATAATAAACCATGCATTTATTAGGATCAAAGAAAGTAGACCGTATTTCCTATGGACTAGCCTTGGAATATTTGTACATCTTCCCTTTTTTGTTTTAATATAGCAACTCAAGTACCATTAGTGTAAATTCTTCGCATTTAAGTAGTAAGTGGATCAGTGGGACTGAATATTTATGGAAGGTCCTGGATTGATAGTCTTAAAAGCTTATAAACCTCTGTTTACATATAGTTTACACACAGTACAGTTACAGCACAGGCAATGCAGCAATCCTCTCACCAGAAAATAAGATGGTGAAGGGAAGGAGTTGCTTGGGTTCCTAGTCCAGCCATGGGCTCGCCAAAAAGTGTCAGAAGGGTGATTTGCTAAAGACCACTGAATGATGGACAGGACCTGTTCTGGGACCCTCCAAAGTACTTGTAAGCAAAGCAGTTGTGGGAAAATGCCATTAAGATGCAGATAGTATCTTCATGGCTATTTGTAACAAGGGAAATTAGTGAGCTGTCATAACTCTTCAGGATGGGTAAACTGGCTGCAAATGTGCCCTCAGCCATAGCAGAGAAAATTTGCAGCAAGTGCATCACTTATGACAGAGTTGCTACAGGTCTCAAGAAAAGTAACTGAGGAAAGAATTGGCTTTATCTCTGGTCTTTTGATAAGTCGTATTTTACTAATATAATGTGTACACACCAATATCCTGTGAAATTCCTGCACGTCACCAGCGGTTTTTATTCATGCCCATTAAAATGCATTACAGTGAGGAGGTTGCTGAAATGTAAATTAAAGGCTACGGCACTCATAGTTTAACAGCTGCCATGTAGATTGACAGCCTTTGTGCGCCCAGCTGGCAGTGTCAGGTTAGTGGGTCTCTAGTCACAACATTAATCAGCTTTATTAGTGCCACTAATACCAATTTGTAAGCAGACTGCAAGGATCAGACGGCCCAGCTGTCAGGCACTGCACATAGATTATTACAGGATTTCTTTTTATTGTTTAAGATTGGAATTATAATTTAATTATGGAATTTAACTATTTTTTACACCCACTGAAAACTAGCAAAGGTTTAATTAAAAAAAAAAAGTTAACTTCTTTACCCTGCCATTCTACCATCTTTTCTACTTCCTGCTCCCCATCCTCCTCCCTGCCTCCACCCCAGCATGCATGGGAGAGAAAATGAATTCACTTCACAAAACCTGTTGTAGCATATCACTTGCTGAGATGAAGAACTTCTTACACTGCAGCAACAGCTCATATTGTGCCAGTCAGGATTTCCAACTGATTTCAACAGATTTTCCTTACTGCGTTGATGTGATATACCCAGTGCCTTGGAGGACCAAGAAATAGAGGACTTGTGTTTATAATTTCCTCAAAAAAAACCTGCTAGCCGCCTGCCTGGTTCCTAGTTTCATCATAGTAATTACTAATTTTTCATCAAAATGTGTGTGTAAACTTCACAGATCTGAGGACTTTACAAAATTAGGGTCATGTTGTAGAGTAAAGTCTGACTCAAGAAAAGCAGAGCAAATATAAATACATGGACATCTCTTAAAACTTCCTCTTCTTTTTTGGCATGGGACCTCTTGTCCTTATTACATTACACATCAGTTTCAAATCAGTTTTAATTAATGATTTTAAATTAGGCTAAGAGGATATTAGCTTGCAAAGCCTAGCAATGAAGAATGGATGTTGTGGCTCAGACACAACCTTCCAAAATCTCTGCAGCTCACATCTTATAACACTTTCATGTCGGTCATACAGATTACATTTCCTGCAACACTAAAGCAGCTTTTCTAGTGGGTCAGAAACATGATAGGTTTATCCTTCAGTGTGGCCTGAAAATATACTGAGGAGGGAAAAAATGCCTTTAACATCTACTTAATGCATTGAAAGAAGGAAACTTGAAGATGAAATTTCACAGAAGACTTATGCAGGAGCTATTTTTTTCACTTGTCACAGAGCTTTTCTGATACCTCAAAATGCAGGGTAAAGGGAATTCCAGCTGAGAGGTTTCTGTCCCCCACAGTCTCCTGCTGCGTGGCCCAAACAACAGTAGGGTCCACGTCCCCAGTGTTGCCCTGCCAGGATTGCTTCAGAAATGGGCAGGCTCTGCAGAGCTGTGACTTTTAGGCTACTGCCTATCCTCTGTGGTAGGGCAAGTCCCGTGTCCCATGTGGAAAGCTAATGAGACATGCTATTTCTTGTTTTGTTGGATTTCTATATAACTCAAGAAATGGTCAGCACTGAAACACGTGTGAAGTGGCCAGATGCAGCTGATATACATGTCTGATTGAACGCTTAGTTTATCTGATGTATTGCCCTTGCTGGGCAGGAGCATAAACAGTTTCTCTTTATGAACATTCTGGTTTTAATATATGAATCCTGACAACCAAATCTTATCCCATATTTTTCAAGCCAAGTGCCACAATTATGAAGATATTCAGAAGAAAAATAAAAGGGGCAAATTAAGTTGTTTTCTGTTGTTTAAGATTTTTGATTTGTAAGGGGGCAATTTCTACATCTAAGGTATCAGGCTCAGACAGCAAATATAGTGGAAAATACAGGGGACAGTTTTTAAACACAAGATAAGGAAAAAACCCATTACATGCAAAGACTAAAAAAATTGAAGGCTTCCTATACTGAACAGTAACAGTGACCTAATGGACCTCAGATGACCAGAACAGTAAGAAGATGGCCAGGAATTGCTGTCCTGTTACACAACAGAGGCAAGTTATTAGCAGAAGTTGCAAAGATTACAGTGCTTACTGCTCCTTGGCAGTAAGCCACTTCTTCACTGAAAGTGCCAACTCGGTCCGTGTTGCCATAAGTAATCCAGTCACACAAGGGCAAGACCTCATCTTTCAACAAGTAAAATCTGGAGAATACTTAAATAGGGACTGTGGATACTTTTGTTAATTTACAGGTGGTGGGAAAAGTATTAGACTGCTGGAAAAAGGAACCCTAGTGTATACGTTTAAAGAAGGAAAAGGATAATAGAGACAGTGCAGCTTAATTTCTTCAGAAAATACTGGAACAAGAAATTAAGGAGATAATGTATAAGCACATGGAAGCAAGCCAAGGCCACAAACTTATCAACAACAAATAATACCAAATATGTCCAACTTCCTTCTGTAACAAAACAATACACCTTTTGAACAGGAGGGAAATTATACTCATGTGTCTGTTGATTTGGGGGTTTGATGCTGTTTCACAGTGTTTTCTTGTAAGTAAACTACAGAAGTGTCTTTCTGATGAAACCACTGTGAAACAGGTGCCACTTTGACTGGAAAACTGTAGCTGTAGATCAGAGGGACCAGAGGAGACCAGACAGAATGGTCACAGATACAGAAACCACAATACAGAAGAGAAGAATGAATGAAACGTTTGTCTGTGGAAGACAAGATTGAGGGAAGGCAAAGTAATCTTTAAATACATAAAAGGGAGCAAATAAACTGTTTATCTTGCATAAGGCAAAGTAATAGGCTCAGATTGCAAAGAAATGTTAGTCATCAGAAAAACCCTTACTTTATAACGGTAAGAATAGCCAAGACTTGCTGGGAAGATTAGGGGGTCTTTGGTATTGGAAAGCTTTACAAACAAGTTGGATGAGCATCTGTCAAAATGACGCAAGCATTGCTGATCTTGTGTTTGGACAGAGGTGAGCTAAATTTCTCTGGAGGCCTCTTCCAGCTGCCTTCTCTTATAAAATTTGATTCTGTAACATCAGCAATATAATGCATGAGTTGGCTCTGGGCCTTGCCTTGCCGATATCATCAGCAAGTGCTACTTGGTGGAAAATAGCACAGGTTGTCTCGGGGCCAAGAAGGCAGTGCACTCCCTGCTATGCCCTGGGGACCTGATCCACTTGGCATCTGGCTGCTCCCAGTCCCGCTCCAACTTGTTTACCTGTGTGTCCTTCTCACAGCAACTCTCAGCTGCAGGATCAGGGCATGTCCATGCCAAACCTCGAGTAAAGAGGAAGGATGCACCTGAACAGTGTGCTTGGCTTGTCAGTATAGGCAGCATTTCAGAAAAGCATCCTCATGAACCAAGGTGGGCACTGGGTAGAGTGTCCACAATGACTACAGCAGAGGAGATGGCCCATGAGTGTAGAAATATTACTGCTGTCCTTACTGGAACAGAGGCTAATAAATCACTTAGAAACTGTGCAGGATCACAAACAAGTACACCTCTAGGCAATGAAAGTGCAGGATTCAAAAACCTGAAAGTATTAAGAGGTTAAACCTGTATAGGCTGCAGAGTTTCTCTGTAAACTAGTCAGGGCGAATGAAAAGCCATCTGATTTTCACAAGCTCCTCTAGCTAAAGAGTACCTCTGCTAAGTTTTCTTTTAAGTATTTACAGATAACTTCTCAAACAAAAAAACTTCATTCTGAAATGAAAGTTTAGATTATTAAGTGTGCATGTTCAATATTTGATGGACTTAAATATTTTATAGAAATCTTGCGGAAACAGAGGAAAGTTTCTGGAACATATATGTTCTGATTATAATCCCTCTAGAAATTTGATGGGTTTATTAACCTTATGGAAGCTCAGATAAGTTGACCGTTTTAATTAAATGTAAACAACTTTCTAATAACAACCTTGACATTTCTTCCCAGAGAGTGATCCTAGAGGCCCAGTGCACTTAGAAATACCAAGGAGTTGCATTACAACCTGCTGAGACACTGCTGTACTGTCAAAATGATGTGGCAGTGAGTGCATTTTGAACAGTCCTAACCCGATGCTCTGAGTCTCAGTCAGCTTTAAAAATGTATTGTTTCCTTCCAGCTTTATTAGTTCTTCATCTCTGTGTAATGGGTAAACTTTCCAAAGTCTAGAAATTTAATTCAAAGTTTTAAACTTGTTCCGAATTCAACAGATATGAATAGAACAGAGACATTTTGGCTACCTATATTTGTGGATTTCATGCAGTGATGGTCCTGGCATTCTCAAGTGCACTGAGGAGAGTCCCAGGGTCTGTTCGGAGTCAGTCTGTATTTTCTTTCATCACAGTTTTCAGAAGTTAAGACCATTCCCAGCATGACTCCCTTTAGAGTCAAGGAGATCAGGATGTGGAAAATCTTTGGTCAACAGTAGGGATAGAAGCCGGAAGCTAAACTGTTTCTGCTGGTGAAGTCACCTGGCACATTGTACATGGCTGCTGCAGACAATTTGCCATGGCAAGGACATGGAAGCGAAGGTTGGCTTTGTAGGCATGTCCTTCCCTGTACTTTGACATGTGGCTTTCAATGTGGAAGAGGGTAGAGGGTTAGTTATAGTTATCCTATAGCACTCATTTGGGGTTTTTCTGAGCAAAGAGCTGGTCCTTTCTGAGTCATGAACCTGGCTATTGCTTCTGATCTTTAAATGCTCTATTGCCCATTCTTTGACTTGCCTCTGTTGGGCCAGTGAGAAATTATATTAACAAGCATGCTTATCATCAAGTAAGAAATAAATTTTATGTATCATTGCCAGAAACTGAGAGAGGTCGTTTATTCAAATTTTGTACTAACATGCGGGATATGTTCAGTGCAGGAGTAGCTGAGGCAGTTCAACGTTTGCTAATCAAAAAAGAAGGAGAGATATGGGAAATGAGGGATTTTTTTATTCAGATAAAACTTAAAAAAAAGCCCATTAAAAATACCCCCAAAAAGCTGACCGTCAAGCCATCAAGCAGCACGAAGGCTGTCTCTCCATAAATGGGGTCAGCCCTTCTGACAGTCAGAGACTGAGGTCCTGCTTTTTAAAACTGGTGGGAGAGACCTGTGAAGAGAGCAGGCAAGAAGCAGGTGAGTGAAGCAATTCCCACAAGTCAGAACAAGGCATATTGACCCTCTCCTCTGTGCTGAGGGGAAAGCCCCAGGGAGCAAGAATGCAGCATGAAGATGGAAACTACTAGTGCTTGCTATTTTCATCTGTCTCTGCGTTTGGATAAAACACAGCACTGTATCTTAAGGAAAATGGGTTCAGTCCTTGACGGAAATCAAGTCAGGGAAAGCAAGTATTAGTTGGGAAAAACTTCTGAGGAAGAATTAATCCTGCAGAGAAGAGGGATGAAAGTCAGCAGGGAAGTGGAGGAGAGTGAAGCTCATGTTTTTGTCAAAGACCTGGTCTCTGGAGTCCTTTCTGTCCCAGCAATGACATGCCCATCGTTGGACCTAGCTCAAGAAGATGCTCATTTGCCCCGTGTGTAAAGGCTGTCCTGAAGTAGGTCATAACTGTGAGTCGGGAAGGGTTGAGCACCACTACAGAGATCCTGTCTTGTGGGAACCATACAAAGACTTGAGATTATTTTAGAGAAGAAAAAATTCTACCTAGGGAGCTAGCATTCTAGTCAGGTTCCTTTTAAATGTCAGCTGCTCTGTGTGTTACTACAGTGGAGCTCAGTCTGCAATAACTGGCATTTATCAAGGCAATCTGTTTATTTTTTTTTAACATCTCATTTATGGCAGTTTTAAGTTCTTTACATTGGACTGTAGAAAATCCTCTTACAGATTCAGAAATGATCCCCCATATATTTATATAAACAAAGTTTAGGAATGGGAAATCTAAATTGTTAATCACTTGTGCTGTTTTCTCCATGGAAATATCAAGCAGCTTTCCTTTGAGAGGGTAAAATACCCTCTTTGCACTCCATACAAAAAGGTTTTCTTTGTTACACCTGCCAGCATGAAAAAGGATTAATTTTAACAGAGCTTAACCTAGCCATCTAGGGGAAGCCATTTAAATGACTCCATGTCTTGGTTGCTTTTAATGGCACTAGTCTGGTGACTTCATTTAGTTTTGCAAAACATAAGAGAATTTTTTGACTTATGCCACTCAAATTTGTTGAATTTCATCACAATTGGTATGGATAATACAGGCAAGCCTTGCCTGCACCTCACTTTGAAAAATAATTACCTATTTCTTTAGAATTTATTTCAAGAGCATTCATCAGGGAGAGCAAATAAAAAGTTACAAATGGAGCATTACTTCATTTTATAAAGCAATGAATCCAAATTTTTGGTGAACATGTGAAGAAATCATTCAGAGTGTGATATATAGTAAGTAAAAAAATTGGTGAGTGTTTTTTTCTGAGATGGGTTATTGGCATTTTCTTCTCTTTTAAGCTATTTAAAAATAAACCTGTCTTTTGTAAAATAGGCAAGCCTAGAGTTTCTACCCAAAGGGACAGAGAACTGGGAAGAAAAATGTTAATTAAAGCAGGAGCTTAACAATGGACATATAGTGGCTTTTTATTATCTTGACACCTTCTGTAGCCATTAATGTAAGTGAAGGAAATGCACAGTGCTACAACGAGCACCAGTGTCACGCATCCAAGTTAAAAGAACTTGCTTATCAGCATATCACGCTGTGGAAACTCTTGAGTAGAAGGTACTGCAGACTCTGTAATGAGGACTGGCCTGCAGCTGCTCACCTGCATGAGGCCACAGGGACATGTCCATCTGTAAGGCTGGTACAGAGACACAAACAGGAAAATCATGGCACACTTGGCTTTTTTAACTTTTGTGGTTTTATTGCCTTTAATGTGCTAGTAAACTTATCAGCATAGAGAATGGATTTTCAGTTTTCACTTCTGCAAGTAGGTCTTTGGGAAAGAAATTGTGAACAAGCAGTACTGCAGTGGTCACAAAAATGAGAGAAATGCAGTCTCTTCAGTTTCCCAGTACCAAGGCAGAGTAAGCAGCTCTTAAACCATCCCTCTTGCATACTTCATAAAAAAATTCATCAAATCCAACAAAATCAGTGTTCCCCACTGAAAATTATCCAAACTTTTAGGACTAGCTGAAATATCTTAAGCACAATAGGCTTGTCTAATTGCTGACATAATTTAAATATTTGAATTGAGCTGCTGCAGGCAGTATTCAATAAGAAAACCAGAACTGTGAAGGTTTTTTTTTTTTTGCTTAGTATCCTTCTACCTCTCTTCTTTTCTTTATTCTTGGTGTTAGCAGTGGTAGCGAATAGCTTATTTAGAATTTGCTTTAACCTATTTATAATGAGCAACCTCACTAAGCTGAAAAGTAAATTTGTACAAAGGTCCAGGTGACATCAGCTTCTGCAAATACACTGGAGCAGATCAGTGAACAGGAAGTAATTAAACCTTTTAAGGGAAATACATCTCACC
The DNA here is from genome assembly GCA_013397935.1 of Dasyornis broadbenti. NCBI lineage: Eukaryota > Metazoa > Chordata > Aves > Passeriformes > Dasyornithidae > Dasyornis > Dasyornis broadbenti. The sequence continues at coordinate 760,926 of VZRN01005011.1, forward strand.
ATTTAATGGAACAAGCAAAAACTTCCCTATTTTAGCATTGATTTTCTTGTTAAGAAATATTTTATATCGTAAAATATATGAATCTAAGATTTAATCAATTTTTTTATATATTTGGACTTGGTTCATGTTTGCAAAATCCCTTGAACATAATGAAATATGTCACTTTGAAATGAAGTTTCCTGAGATAAAAAAAATTTATTTCAGCTTAAATACAAAAAAGAAAAGGAATTTCTAGAAACTATTAGTAGTTCCTGTACTACTAGCAAACTATTTTAGTTCTATTCTTTTGTTTCCTAGATACAAATTTGCACACAAAACATTATACAATAAAGATTTCCAAAATGAATAGAAAATTGTAACTTAGCTTTTAGAAGGATTAAATCTTCATATGTGTGATATGTTTTTCCTCTTAATGTTATAGAATCATTGTTTCTAAAATTCCCACAGCAATTTAACTTCTCCCCCTTTTATTTATGTGAAAGTGAAGGCAGAGAAACGGCCTCTAGCAATAGTCCTCTGCTCCCTGACAGTGTTGACTTAGCAGTTATTTGGAAGAAAATGTGCACAAGCCCTGTGAGCCTGTTGTACCAATTGCAGCCATGGGCTGGTGGGTGCTTCTGCACTGGAGATGTGGCCACTGGAGATGTGACTGGTGACTAGCACCAGCTGTGTGACTGTAGCATGAGACCTTTTAGGTTGTAGTGAAACCTCAAGACTTTTGTAGATCTTCCTTCTGTAGCCTGTGAGATCTGAAGGATCCCTTTTTTGCCGTGCCTGGCTTTGCAAGTCTGCTTAGCACACAGCCATTAGGAGAATAGCTGCCCCAGCCACATTATTTATAAATCTGGATAAACTCTGTAGCTGAATATTTTTAGCAGTAGGTTTCTGAAGCCAGGAGAGCACACACCAATCAAAAAAGATGGTCTAAATATGCGATGTGGTATTTGATTTGATTTAGACTAAGCCTCTTGAAAAAAGGTTATGTCTACAGATCGATGAGGATTTGATCTGTACAGATCCGATAGGTCTGTGGATCAATAAGTGCAACGGTATTGCACTTAATTAAGATCTGCTTTCAATGGATCATCAAGTGTAAATTATTTATTATGGAGGAGTACCAGTGTTAGTTGAAGATGCAACTCTCTCCAGTGACACTGCTGCTATGTGATTTCTAGGCAGGGGGAAACAGAAAGCTCCTTGCCATTGCCTATGTAGGAGATGCGATTTTATTTTTTTCTCACTTGGGATAGAGTAAAATATTCATATAACAAATAATAAGGCACAAAACATAGATTGTTTTGCTGATTGCACCAGACTTCAAAATCACATCAAGAAAGTTGAGTTTTTTAATGACAGATTTTGGCCTTAGAGTAAGTAACTTCAAAGGAGGTGCTGCTAACTTTTAGCTGCATTTTTCCAGGGTGACCTCCTGAGTTTTCTTGCATTTCTTGACTGAGTTTTGTGATAAAGTGAGAATTTCCAGACATCTATTTGGTTATATAAACTGTATTAACCTTACTTTTTGGAAAGTGTAATAAGTCCCATAAATAATCTAGTAATTTTATTTACAACTTTTTGAAATTATCTACTCCTAATTATGGGTTATAAGAAGTGTTTGTGTAAGAGTACTTTGCTTTTCAATCCTCTCCACATCCATTTATTCTCCTGTACTGGCGTATTGAATTGTACATGACAGGAAAAGTTGATCTGAAGGTGTTCTTGAGCATGACACAGAGGTCAAGATGAATAAAAGACTTCATCTGGAAAGGAAGTGACACAATGGCAGTCAGGAAATTAGCTTTTTCTTTTTCCTGAGTTTTCATTTATTTAACACTGATTGTTGCTAGAGCAGAAATAGGAATACAACCTCACCTTAGGCAGATTTCTAAGGTTAATACATGAAAATTGAGAGGTGCTCTGATGGGATGGTTCTGGAGAACTTGCAATGAATTACCATATATCACAGTATTTTTGTAGTAATTTAAGTAGAGGAATGGGTTTTAGCATATTTCATCCTTTAAATCTTCCCTTTGCAGGTATTTCTGATACCTGTGGCAACTGTGCCTCAGATTGCTTTGCTGTCACTGCATATTTTTAGGTGCATTGAAGGATTTTAGCCTCTCTGAAAGAGCCTTGTAAAATAATTTCAGAGGTTCATGTACTTTGAAAACATTATTAGCCAAGTAAAGTATGTGCTGAGGAATCCAAGTGTGGTTTTATAAATGTATATGCAGTTTGACAACAACTTGTCAATGCATCCAAAATTCCAAAGACCTTGTTTTGCTCTCACCTCTGGGAGAATCTCAAAGTGGTGAAAAGAGCATGTTCAGTTTGGGGGTTTTGTTGAGTTTTATTTTTCTGTTATTACTTCATCTCTGTCATTCAGTTTTCAGGAGAATACAGAAAGTCTCAAATATGAGACCACCTCTTTTTTTCCATTGTTCTGAAGAATAACCTAATGCAAAGCTGTTTGATAATAGAAAAATATATTCAATCTTCCATCCTATTTCATAGTTATTTAATCTCTCTTGCAAGGCCAGCAGAATATTACAGACGAGCTGTTCAGTGAAGCTTCTGTTTACCCATAGGCTTCAGTTACATATGAGCAAGGCAAATTGCTTTTCTGTGAATACATCTTATATGTGGGTTCAGGAGTGGCAAAAGTGACTGGATCTCGTTGTCCATCACCACTGTCAGTCTGTCCTTTTCATTCCATGCAGGGAGGTGCCAATCTGTATAAGCCCCATGGCACTGATGCTTACCTCCCTGGCAAGGTCGGTAATATACCCTAGCCCTCAGAAGGGGATCAATATTGTGTTCAGGTGTTTGAGGGTTCAGCAAGCACCTGAAGTTTGGTTGGTCAGGTGCTCTCTTAGTGTCCCCTGGGTATTCACTATTAACTCTGCTGTAAAACAGCTGGCACTGCTGATGATTGAGATGGCTTCTCTTCTCCCATTTGTCTTGCATCTTGAAATGTGTTTTAAATTAGTCAGGGCTGAGAGAGTTTGAAATATGTGATTCTCCACATATACACTGAATTTGTTCTGTCCTGTTGAGCTGATCACCTTATCTCCTACAGATGAATTAATTTCCTTTCCTAATAACATATTAAACCCTTTTGAACAGCACCAAACCTGAGAATCATAGCACTATTAAGGTTGGAAAAGACCTCTAAGATATCATGGTATCAGTAAGATCTTGTAGGATCCCAACTGTGTTAAAACTTTGAAGAATTGTAGTTAGTGCCCTCATGGGACAGATATATGTGATTTGCTTGATTAATGTGGTTTGTGACAATAGCAGAGAAATGTTTTTGTAATCATCTGTTTAAAGATTTTCATATACAGCATATACAGCATTCAGTGTACTCTCAACCCTTGTCAGTTTTCTGCATTGCTGTCCTTTAGGAATAAAAGATACATACCAACAAAGTATATTAAGGAAGTTTGCTGACCTTGCTTTGGGAGTTTACGTAGCCTGATTACAGTTTTCCTGCAAGCAAATCCTTTGAAATATTATTTTATAGTAATTCTATAATAGGACAACAAATAACATATAGCAGACCCTGACCTATAATTATTTACGCTTCAGGTGCTTAACAAATGAGATACAGAGCATCTCCCTCACAAATGTTTACCCTTTTCTTTTTCTTGGGATGATGACAAGGGTTTTCTATCCCTGGCTGATGACAGATGAAGAATATGGAAAGTCCCTATCTCCCATCTGGGAAAGGCAATTGCAAGCTCAGTTGGCTTCTTTTCATGTTGAGGAACAAGTGAATCAAGGCAGGGATTTGGAGGATTCCTGCTTAATCCTTTTCTCAGGGATTCTTTTCTTCTTTTCCTTTGGTTTTGATCCAAGAGGACTGACCTGTACATTTTATCTTGTGTCTTGTCTAAGAATCAGTAACACCATCTCTGCTTACCTGCTACCCTACATTTCTGCAGTGACAAACTAGGAGGGAGGGAAGGAAAAGAGAGATGAAAAATGCTCTTCTAGCCCTCAGTGATCCTTAGGTCATGTCCTGAAGACTGATGATCCTTTGCAATCATTATCTTGATTGCTGTGGTTTATCTGCAGGGGGGCTTCCTTTCTTTTCTCTCACATCAGGCTGTGTGACAACTGGGGGAAGAAAAACAAAAAGGAAAAAAATGAAAGAAAGAGAAAGGAGAATAAAATACCCCACCAGAAAGCATCTCCAAGATTAGATGATTGCCTGTGCGATGTAGGCTGAAATGCTTATCCATGCTTTTGTGATTAGCAGGCTGGATTATTACGTAACCCTGCATCACTGGGTCTCCCTGCTTCAACTCTCGCTCAACCCTCTCTGCTTCAAGTTCCCACTGCAATGGAAAGGCCGTGGTGAAATCTCGACTATAATATCCTTATGTTGACTTAAGCAAGGCTTTACGTGGCCTTGGTTCATCTTACAGACCTGATCTGACTTCATCCTGCTCTCTAGGGATGTCAGTGTGTTCTGCTAAAGCTGCCATGGATTAGATCACAGGGCTTGTGAATGAGCATTTCCTTTTTGGAGACTCAGATGGAAAGCTCCCTCTAGGAAGCAGTGAGGTTTTTCTACAGCTGAAATCAATGGTAAAGCTCTCACTGGTTCCAAAGGAAGTAGGATAGGACTCAATAAATTGATTTTACCATATATTAATCAAATTCTACAATTTATATGCTGCCTAACTTGTCTGATTTTTTTTTGGTTAAATTTAAAACACATTTGATATGTGAGTGCAGTCTCAGAATGACAGCTATTAATTATCAAGTTCAGACTCCATTGAAACCAAAAAGAATTTTTCATTGACTTCAGTGGGATTTGAATCAGGCTCTGAAATGATATTTTGACTGTCTTCTTGCCTAACCTTTTGCATACTGTTGAGTATTAGAATCAAGTAATTTTTTGCCTTTTTCCCTCTAGGGGTTTTTATTGCTGTACATTCTTCAAATAATCTATCTCACCATGACATACGTTGTGTTTTAATCACCCAGCAACAACCCACACCCTGCTCAGATACACAAACGCACTCATCACCTTCCCCGTGTCCCATCAATGCAAAAACATCGATATTCCTAAACTATCTTTATGCAACACAAGTATACAGTCTGTTCCTTTACAGCATGCCAGAGAGAGAGGAGACCCAACTAATTGCCAGAGGGCGCTGATAAATAAGGAGGTATTCCTGCTTCCACTATCAGGTGTCACTAGCAACATATTGGGAAGGGATCAGGTGAGTAAAGGGTCCACTTTGGAAAAAAAATTTTCAGTGAAATTTGCTTTTTGTCTTGTCAGATTCACCAACCTCAGACGGAGGTGAAAGGCATTTACCCAAACACAGGATGGGGAACTTAGTTAGACAGTAGTTTTACAGAAAAATGTTGTACTTCTGGATCGAAATGGAATATGAGTCAATAATATGGTACTTAAGAACCCCTTCTTGGCCCAATAAGAAAAAAACCAAATGTTGAATGTCTGGGCAGGAATGAATCTGACCTCTGTACTGGGCAGAGTCCATGCTAAAAGTAAAGTAGAAATACAGATAAAAATGATTTATTGTGAAATCACTAGATGGCTTTTATAGAGAGATTTTATCTCACAGATTTGTTGGAGGCTTGTGTAAAGGAATTAAGTACAGACAAATGAAAACTTTTGCAGTGGAGCTGACAAGGGTATATTTTGAAATTCCAGAAAGTTTCCCTAAACAATTTCTGCTTGATGGCTTGTCAGAGAATCATAGAATTGTTTAGGTTGGAAAAGACCATTAAGACTCAGTCCAGCCATTTACCCAGCACTGCCAAGTCCACTACTAAACCATGCTCCTTCGTGCCACATCCACATGTCTTTTGAATACCTCCAGGGCTGACTACATCACTTCTCTGGGCAACCTGTGCCAGGGCTTGACAAAGAAATTTTTCCTAATTTTCATTCTAAACCTTCCCTGATGCAACTTGAGGCCCTTTTCTCTTTTCTGAACTCTTGTTATCTGGGAGAAGACACTGATCCCTACCTCAATACACCCTCCTTTCAGGTAGTTTTAGGGAGTGATGTCTCCCCTGAGCCTCCTTTTCTCCAGGCTAAACACCTCCAGCTCCCTCAGATGCTCTTCACAGGACTTGTGTTCCAGACCCTTCACCAGCTCCATTGCCCTTCTCTGGGCATTCTCCAGCACCTCAGTGTCCTTCCTGTAGGGAGGGACCCAAAACACAGCATTTGAGGTGCAGCCTCACCAGTGCCAAGTACAGAGGGACAATCCCTGCCCTGGTCCTGCTGGCCACACTATTACTGATCCAGGCCAGGATGCCATTGGCCTTCTTTTCCGCCTGGGCACAGCTGGCTCATGTTCAGCTGCTGCCCCAAGTCCTTTTCTGTTGGGCACCTTTCCAGCCACTCTGCCCCAGCCTGTGGCACTGCCTGGGGTTTTGTGATCCAAGTCCAGGACCTGGCACTTGGTCTTGTTGACCCTTACACAATCGGCCTTGGCCCGTGGATCGGTTCAGATCCCACTGCAGAGCCCGCTGACTCTCCAGCAGAGCAACATTCCCGCCCAACTTGCTGTCACATGCAAACTGAGGGTGCCCTTGACTCCCTTGTCCAAATCATTGATAAAGACATTAAACAGGACTGGTTCCAGTGCTGAGCCCTGACCAACACTCCTTTTGACCAGCCACTAGCTGGATGTAGCTCCATTCACCACCACTCTCTGGGCCTGGCCATCCAGCCAGTTTTTTACCCAGTAAAGAAAACACACCTCCTGAGTTGCTGCCCCTTCTTCCAAAGGGGTGAACAAACTCTCTTTTTCCCCCTGCACAAGCTCTAGCCAAAACTCCCTGTTCAGCCAGGCTGATCTTCTTTCTTGCTGGCTCATCTTTTGGCATGTGGGGACAGCCTGCTCCTGTGCCTTTATGATTTTGCTTCTTGAAGAATGTCCAGCCTGCCTGGACTCCTTTCACCTTCAGAACTATCCCCCAGGGGACTTTGACCTCCTAAGCAGGTCAAAGTCTGCCCTCCAGAAGTTGAAGCTTGCTATTTCTGTTGACCCAACTCTTTACTTCTCCAAGAATCAAAACCTGTATAATTTTGTGGTTGCTGTGCCCAAGACAGCTTCCAGTCATCAAATCACTCACCAGTCCTTCTCTGTTCACCAACAAAGGGGCCCAGCGGGGCATCTCCATTGGTTCCTCACCACACACTCCACGAACTTCCTAGGCTGTTTTGTTCTGCTAAGTTGTATTTGCAGCAGACACCTGGTAAGAAAGAAACAGCTATCATAAAACAAGAGGGACAATCCTTTTAGGGGTTAATAACTAGCTAAAAATAGGGGAAAAATAAGTGGGAATAAATGGTCAGCTTGCTTGGTAAAGGGAACTTAATAGTATCCAGTTGGTAGCTGTGCTGTTCAACATATTCATAAATGAACTTAGATATTAAATTGAATAATGAGAGCATTTGGTGATAGAAAATTACTCTGGAAATCAAACTTAAGCATAAAGAGTCGCAGAAGAATCTCACAGGAGTGAGTGACAGCATGCTAGAGTGGCAGATGAAATTTACTGTCAATAGAAGAAAAGGAAAATGTAAATGGGGAAACAAGTATAATGCACACAGGAATAAAATTACAACAGATATGGCAAATTTAATTTACAAATAAAGCCACATTTTGGATTTGGAGTGCCTTTAGTTAAAGAAATTGTCTCTGGTTCAGAGACTTTAGAAATCATGGTACATGGAGAAGGCTCAAAGTGCTGGCTCTTGTTTTAACAGTAAAAAAAACATTAATCAGTATATGGCACAAACACACAAAGGACACTTTTAGCTGCATTTTAAGTTAATGCAGTTTCAGCCGCATGTTGTGTTCAGGTTGAGGCACTACATTTGAACAAAGAAGTGGTTTCATTGAATTGAGTCCAGGGGAGAAAAGGATGATTTAAGCTCTAGATAAAATGCTGATCTAACAAAGACAAGAACATGTTATCATGGTATCAGGAATTCTTCTAGAGTGGTGGGATTTTTTTTGTTTCTGTTTTTGTTGGGTTTTTTGTTGTTTTTATTTTTATTTTTATTAGGACAAAGAGGGAGTTGGTATCCATCTAAACAACAGATCCTGGCCCTTTGGCTGCTGTACAGCTTGTTAAACACCAGCTTGCATGGATGCAGCTAGCAAAAACTTTTCTCCTTCAACACTCAAGTAGCTTCTGCAGCTTCAGTATAATGTCTCTCAGCTCCAGAGGTAAAGCATTACCTGCAGTATATTTTGTCCCTTGAATCAGCCTTTTATAGTCTGGTAAAATCTTCCAATCTAACTCCCACCATGACAGAGGTGTGTTGTGTCTTCACATTTTTCAGTAGAATTTACGAGTCCATTCAGAGTTCATGAATTCTTGCTCAGGAGTTATTAGAAGCAGTAGATGTGTGACCAGCCTCCCAGAGATAAGTCTTCTAGTGTAACTGATGATTTTGGCTGTTTTCTAAATCTATTCTTTTCATGTTCATCTCCTTTGTTTTCATCATATTTGGCATAGACTTGAACAAAATACTTTGTCCTCAGTTGTCTGGTTCCAGCTGGTGCCTGCAAAAAATTTCACCTCTGTGAGGTGTATACCTATGGAGCCAAATACTGCCTCTTGATGAAATGATAAAATTAAAGAAATAATGGAAGAATAATACAGCTATTAAAATTAGTTCTTCACATCCAGTTTGATAAGAATCCACTTGCTCCCTTTATAACTAAAAAAAGAGGCAGACCAAGTTGGTTTCTTTGTATTTTCAACACAAAAGGGTAAGCTGTTTCATCTCAAAGTTAAACTAGAAAGTACAGGAAAGAGCTATATTCATGTATTCATAAGCCTATGGAATAATTCAGTTTCTACTTGAAAATGTTTTTGGACTGAAACTAAAAATTAACCTAACCAAACCTCAAATCTGAATTTTATGAGGAGGTAAAGAACATAAAGGAGGACAAGTCTGAACTGAAGAGCAATAGTATTTGTTCACTTTTCCCCAGACATCATAGTAAACATGATGCTGCTTTCTAAGCTCAGCATGGTGCAAATGCAAAAGATGTGTTGTGTCACATTTTGATTTTAACTCAGTGGAATACTTTTCAGTTTTTATGAGTTTGCAAACACGCTGTTATTTAATAACACATCATGGCTTAATTTGACTGTTAAAGTAAAATTTCAAAATACTAATAAAAGTAAAGTATACTCTAATTTTCCCTTCCTTTTCCAGATCAGCATGAAACAAAATTGAGGTGTCTTAACGTGGTACAGGTTTGTTGAGTTCACTGTTTGCCATGCGCTAAAAGAATGTTTGACTTCTGTTGTTATGAAGATTTTTTAGAGGCTTGGTGGAACTGGTTGTGATTTATCTTGGAAGTGCAGCAGCAGCAATGTGAACTGTGATAGCAATATGCCAGAATGAAGTGACATCTAGGCCCAGTATGGCTTTCTATGGGCAAGAAGAAAAACTACTGTGTGAAAACTTTCTGTGAGATAACACATAGAGTGTCCCACCCAGCACAGAGCTCTGCAAACCCAGAGAACTGAGCTTGATCCACTGTGGAGCATGAGCAGTCAGTCCATCACTTGAAACTACTGAGTAGATCTTGAATAAAATTATCTTTGTTAAAATTATTGTGTTGTTTCAAATGAAATATTTGTAGACAGTGTTACCTTGTAACAGCTTTCTGTAAATAAAATGAGGCAAAGTTAACTTTTTCCCCATGTGAAAAAATCTCCCAAATTCCCCAAGACTTATTAGTTGCTGCAAAATGAGCAGCACTGCACAGATAAAATGCCCATTGTCTAGAAATCCAAACCGTTTTAACTGAGGATATGATTTGCATATGGCAGATGAAATTCTACCATGCAATCCTGCCATGGAGAGAGGGAAGAGGAGCTGCTGGCCATACCTCCCAGGGCAGGGTTTGGCCCAGTACCTTTATGAAAGAAATCTGATTTGTATGTTTCTTCTCTCTGCAGAGATCAAAGACGGTTTACTCAGCTAAATAGTGAGGGCTAGTGTAGATTTATGGAACCAATTTAGAGAATTAATAAACCACACCATAAATCTTGTGAAGGTCACACTGTATGTGATTGTGCCTATATGCAGACATGGAAATTTGGTATCCTTCCAAGTGAGAAGACTAGCTTTCTTGAGCTTAGTTACAGTAAGTAATTAAATTCATGCCCCTTAAATAATGGATCATTGAGAGTGTTGTTGGTTGTTTGGGTTTTTTTTTTAACAGAGATTTTTAAATTATGTGCCCAACCCTTCAAAGTACAGAGCACTTTCAACTGCCTTGGACTTTGGTGGGAGCTGAAAATGCTTTGCATCTTGCAGAATCAAGGCCTTGAAGTGGGTCTAAATCAAACCACCTGTGAACTTTGAAAATACTTTTTCTGGATGCAAATGCTAAATTCTGAGATCTCTTTTTAATACAAATCAATATTTACAGTTTTCATGGTCCTAAAATATAGTGGCTAGCAAGCATGGTCTGTATAAGAGATTGAAGGAGCATGAATAAAAGAAGAATCATCTCATGAATAGAAAGATTTAAAATAGATGGTATAAAAATAGCTTGTTACTTAGGAAATTTTCACATTCTTAAATCTTACAGAGAGCCTGAGACTTGATCTTTAGGGGTTTATTTTGTTTGTTTGTTTTAATTCCCCTTAGGTCAAACCCTGCCCTGATAACTAACCCATTCTGTCTGCTTTACAGATATAAATCTGCTTCTACACAGCTTTTGGCCCACTAATTCCCTGTAATTGACCTTTGAGGTTTTCTATATATTCATAGTTTTGCCATGTGAAAAAGACAGTTTCCTCCTCAAATGTCAGTTAAAGTGTATATATATATATCTATATAATTTTAATTTGGATGCATGAGGAAAGGTCAGGGATATGACTGCATGCCCAGCCTTTCCTTGTCCTTAGTAACCTGCGAACCATTTTTAGCTGTGTTTAAGGCAAGAGGAATGTTTAAAGTCTCAAAGACGTGGGGTGTGTGCCAGCAGACCACCTGCTTTGTTTCTAATGCTGTGTGCGTTTCCCCTTGTCCAGCTCCCATAGGAGCTGATGTACTGTTTCAGGGTGGTGGTGGGACATGGAGGTGTTCAGCAGCAAGGTGGAGGTGCAGGGCTGTGCAGGAGGGGAGGAAGGATTGAGTGTGGAAAGAGGTTCTGATCTATGGATCAAATTCATGAGAAAATGCGAGTGGGCAAATCTGCTGTTCCAGCACAACCTCTATGTATTCTTGGTCTGTGTGTCAGCTTTGGTTGTGAGGTTTCCATAGCTCTGGAAAGTCTGTGAAGTTGTTTTTTCATTAATTAAGAAGCAGCAAAGCTAAGAGATTGAAAGTACTGCATTAACGGTGGTAGTGCATCTCATCCCAGTGACAGGGTTGGCCAAGTTCTTTTAAAATACATGCGTAAAAAAATGTAATCTCCTCTATAGCACCATCTCAATTTTTATATCCTGCTTGAAAGAACAGTCTCCCTCCAACAAGCCATTTCTAGCTCTGGCTCTTGGTTTGAAATGCTGCTTTGAATATGACATGAAAGAAAGAGATATGATAGTGTGTAGGAAGAGGAGGAAATACAGTGGGAGGAGAGAGACAGCAGCATAGCTGTATTGTCATCTGTCTTGATTATTGTTCCAAATAAACCCCCCGTGTGTAGTCACCTGCTCTGATGTAATTTAGTTTGAAGACCTAGAGGTCCTGGCCCTGCTGAGCAAGGTTGCTGGGGTAATTTTTCAGAGGAATTTTCTCCCCTCTTCCCTCAGCCTGGCTGTGTGTGGTGAATTCTGCTTGGCCAGAAGAGGCTGTTGCAAGTTCATACTGTTAGCCACAAGAAAGATTAAATATCTGAGAAGTCTGTAAAGCCATTCAGGTGGGTTTCAGGCTCTTGGAAGGATCCTGAGCCTCAACTGCCCTTCCCCCAGAGTGGCATTGCCTGCGCAGCACAGCAGTCCCTGCTCCCAGAGCTAACCAATGTTTACAGAGTTAGGGGACTAAGATGCTAAAGACATCTAAGACCTGTTGAGGGCATTTCATCTGTCTGCCCAGTTGCATATTAATAGGGTGCACTGTAAACCAAGACTTGCAGCTGAAGGGCAGGCGGCTTAGCTCAATTCTTTCAAACTGCTGTGAATGTAATTACACCTAACAAATCAGCCTTTGAATGATGCCCACCAAAAACGAAGCACACACAGATTTATTGCCTGGTCTGTGAGAAAGACAGAGAGAATGTGATTTGAAAGGGGGAGAATAAAAAATTAAAGGATCCCATACAGTGCAGAATTCTCCCTAGATATCTAAATTGGAAAAGAGCAGCAAGATTTTGGTTTAATTTTAAAATACATCATCAGGTGTTCTGCCTCTCAGAATGCATCATATCAAATCAATGGCCACTGAAGATGTACACAGCAGGGTGCAGAACCACACACTGCAGAAAATGGGAAACACACAGTGACAGCTCTGCTACTGTCAGTCATGCAGGCTGGTCCCGTACGGCAGAGCAGCTCTGACTGCCTACCTTGAAGTGCAGCACTAAACATATGCGCTTGCCTGCTTCTGACAAGGGAATAGCAGTTGTATCACTGACTCCAAGGATCTGGAGTGATTTATTTTTCCTAAGCATTTCTGATAGGATATTATTATATGTTGGCTTATTTCCAGCAGTTAGGGTGACATCCAGTATTTTAGCATTATATTCAAAATGCACACACGTATCAGGAAAAGGACTCTAGCTAAAAAAAAAAAAAAACAACCTAAGAAAAAAAAACAAGTGACATGAAAACCTTACACTTTCTGAATGCTATGCACATACTCATCAACCAGGGATAATTAGGCCTGTTGAAGCCAGTGAATACTGAAAACGTACAGAGGGTTTATTTGTTGCACTGAAGGGGTGCAATAACAGGTTTGGTTTCTTTCGCTGTTTGCCTGTCAATCATACTTTTAATTACCTAATTGTTAGATCTGTTAACAGCCAAGACTGGTTGACAACTTTAGGGTAAAGGGCCTAATAATTTTACTGTCAACAGTACTCCAGTTTTTTCAGTACAAGGAAAGAAAACAAATGCAGCCTTCAACACAAACAAATGGAAAAAACAGCTCCAAAAGCAGCATGAAGCAAACGACAGGCAAGCTGTAGCGCACTCAGATGATCAAGCTGCTGTAAGTGGATGAGCATTGTGCATGGAGTTGTCCATTCTGGGGTTGTTGTTTGCCTTTGCCTGAAGTCTGAATTGAACCATAATTTGTGCTGAGCGTATAGAAAATTTGAGAAGTTTTAGCTAAAAATTGAGGACATTTGTGCAGTGTTCTTGATTGTTTTTATTACTCCAGACACTTCTGATGGTAGGAAGGACCAAATCTTGACAGTGTTGCTCAGAGTAGGCATGACTGTCAGGACAAAATACTGAACTTGAACTGACAGTGTCTGTGCCTCATAGCTGCACAGCTGACAAATGTCTGGGCAATGTTAAAGGGAACCAGAAAATTTCTGAGAAGTCCCTCTGGTGCACACTGAGCTTTCTAGTCCAGAGTGTCAGTCAGACAAAGAATCTCATTCCAGGAAGAGAGCATGGCTTGAAAGTAATTTCTTCTTTCTTCTTAATTTCTTCTTTCATACCTACATACATGCTTTGTGGCTAATGTATTGGCACACTGCTACATGATTTGCTACTATTTAGTAAAAAGGGCAGGTGTTATTGCTACCTTAGGGTATGGCAACACAGAGAGGTCAGAATTATGACAGATGCTTCTCTGAAATCAGCTATCTACAAATAATTTGTAAGGCATAGTCTGGCCTAAAGATATCACACTCTGTTCTAAAAACAATTCATTTTTTATCTCTATCTTCATTTTTGTGGGATAAAACCAGAGATTGCTACTTTACTAAGAGCCAAGTATTTCTCTAACTAGAGTGGAGCATTGGATGTGACCAAGAGTTTACTGCTATCTCCAGAGTCACTACTTCAATTTTCTCCTTTTGGGTCAGTGTTTAGGCTATGGGAGTTTGCATCATGATGAGGTAATGCTTCTATTTTGTCTATTATTGATTAGCTTTTTTCCCACATTCTTCTGGCAGAGTGCAAAGGTTTGTAAAGCATAGGACGCTTTGTCTGGAGCTGTTTAGTTAGCATTACCCTTACTAAATGTAGTTACTTTTACTAATTCCCTGGCAGTTTCTTAAATACTGTTAGTCCAAAACCAACAGTATAAAATACTCTTGTGCAAATGCTATGCCAGCCTTTAACCAGTTTCTTCCTCAAGCAGTGGCCAAGAGAAATAATGTCAGTTTATCCTAGATTTTACTTCAGTCATAGTTACAGATTACTGGTTATATTATTTGCTGTAATACACAAAGAAAATAAAAAATAACCTCTACAAGAGGCAAGCTAGTTGCAGCCTATTTCCTGTCGTGTTTGTGGGCAGGAGGGGCTTAAACCAAAATATTTACTTTTAAGGGATGTAAAATATGCTATTCTAGACATGTTTATCATTAAAGCTTCTGATCCAGAGATCATTAAAGCCCATTATTAGACTTCTATGAATTCAAAGAGGCTTGATCAAACTATAACAGACATCTTCAGAGCATTTTTACAGGATCTGATGGACTGCAAAAAAAAAGTATTTCATAAAACCTTTTCATGCTACTGCTGTTGACATCCCCATTGACAAGTCCAATGTCATAATTTCACTGTTTCCAGCTGGCATTAGGTTTTGGAGCAGAATTATGGCTCTATTCCTCAGTGTGTTCACTCGTCCTGTAGCAGAAGTCAACATAGCAGAAGCCAACTGAGACAAACTTGAAGTATCCTGGTAGGGTTTGCTGAGATGTACACAAGGACAGATGATGATTTGTTTTTTCAAGTTTTAAACTTGATGCACAGAGACAAGAAAATTACCGGGAGTTGTGTTAAATGACCCAAAAATTAACAGTATGCTATTGTTTCTCATCTTTGCTTTCTTGCTCTTTTTTTGGTATCTTAAAATGTTTTATACAAATTGCTTACAGCTCATATGTCTGCACATTAGCAAAGCAGAAGGTTGCTGTTTTATAACACAACCATGGGTTGAGTGACTGGTACCAGCGTGTCCCTTGAGGGGATAGGGGTCTGCTGCTGACTTTTCCATCACAATAAAGCTAACTTCAGGGGATTGGTGTAATAGCAAGATCCAGGTCACAGATACAGATAAGGAAAATTGCTCCTCAGGAGAGGTAAAGTAATGGGGTTGTGCCGTTTGCTCAAAGCCTGGCTATTGCCGGCATCCTTGCTTGCTCCTTCATTCTGTGCAGGGTAAGAGTGCTTGTAAAACTCCACTGCCTGTTTCTTGGTAGATCTGATGTAAATAAACTTGTCCAAAATGATCGTCAGTGCTCTGTGTGTAAATCCAGGGTTTTTCCTTGGTGCCTTCTGGGATGTGCCCTGTGCCCTTCCACCTTCAAGTCTGGGAATTGTGTGGGGAGGCTGGGGAGTGCCTTGCAGCCTGCCTGGGGGTAGGAAATCATGGCTTCTGGCAAGGCCAGCTGCTTCTGGCAGCCAAAAACCTACTCCTGCTCTGGCTTCAGTGTGATTTCTCTTTTAAGCTTTTCTCCAGCTCTATCCTTGCCTCTGCCCCTGCTCTGCCAGTGACTCCTATGTTTAGCGTCACTCTGGGTAATTTTGAGAGTTGGACTGAGGTGCACTCTCCTAAAGGAGCCTCCAGTTCTTGCCCTGTCTGCTGCAGAGGACTGACTGCCTACCCTGGTGTCCTGAGGTGGCTTTTCTGTACTTTCTGTGGTAACAGTGACAGGCTAAATGCTTTTTTATTTGGGTTTTTTATGAGTTCTTTGGGGTGCATGGAGGTGCTCCACTCTTACCTTTCATCTCAGTTTTGATGTCATGGTGCCTATGTATTTGACAATTTTATGCCTGTCTCACCTGGATTCCTTTTGCTCTAGCCTCTGCTGTATTTGTTCTTCATTCTCAGTTCACCTAGTTTTGATGTATGTTTTCAGCAAGTCAGTGCTTTCTGTTCAGAAACATTTGTTGGGTTTGGGCTGTCTCTCTCAGTGGTCAGTCCTTTATGTTGGGAGTCACCTAAATTATTCATCCCATGAATGGTCTTGCCTGTGTTTAGTGAGTCTTTCAGATCTCTAAATGTAGATGGGGATACCAAGGCTCTGAGCAATACATTTTAAGCAAGAATTGATTTCCTATGCATATTCCTGGAGCTGAAATGTTATTCTCCATTCTCAGTCACTTTTTATCAACTGTATTTTTTGTCTATTCAACAAATATTTTAGATAATTGGATTTTATTCTTTTGTTGTTTGTGTTTCAAGTTAGTAGGACACTGAAGTATTCACTTTTAAATTATTTCCTTAATTTTTGTATTTTGAATACCCATAATGTGCTTGGTCATGGACCAAATTCTTCTTTCCATGCTTATACAAAGCTTGGAATTTAGTGCTCCTGTTGTTCCAAGTCCCTTTTTTGTGCTGTGCTCAGAGGTGTTTTTATTGTCTTCCTGTCAGCTGTGATCTCTTCTTTGCTGTTGCTCTCACTGGACTGAAAGACTTTGTACACTATTTGCCAGCTAATAATATGAGACAATGCCAGGCTTGCCAAATGTGTTTGGCTTCTTACAAAAATAACTGTGTGCAGAGATTCACGACCTGATTACTAGTTATATCTTCCGTATACGGTTACTTAACTAACTTCCAGTAAATCCAGGAGCAAGCTGACTCCTCCACACTCCTTCCTCCTGTAGGCTATGCTCCTTCCCTCTCAGCTTAAAACAACAGGGGCTAAACCCCCTCATCTCTGGAGGTACAACAGTATCTGCAATGTCTCCCTCCCTGATCCTTCTGTGAGTGCCTGCAGTGCAGGTGGGCTGTGTGTATTCAGTAGAGGATTACATGCATGACATGGCTGCCCAGCTTTGGGAAACCTCCAATGTAAATTTAGAGAGCAGATCACACAGAGACAGCCTCAGACCACAGGGAACTCCAAGGTGTGTGACAAGTAAGTTTTCTAGCACTTACCTCAGAAATACTTGACCTGTGTGAGGACTTCACAGGGCATATTGAGGGCCAGGAGTTCTTGGCCCCAAAGCTGAACCTTGTAGGTAGATAATCAAATTTTCTGTATTCGCATATAAAGAGACCACTCTACACAATGAAGAATTTTTTAAAATAGGAGTTTTTTGACATAGTCCCATCTCTGAAATAATGCATTTTCAAGACTTTACAGGAGAAGTTATAGAGCAAAGGGCAGATTTGAGTTGGGTCAGGTTTCTTGCAAGCTGTATATGTTATATAGTGCTGAATTTGGTTTCCTGTTTTGTTTCATACTGTTATTGTTTTGATTTTTATTATCTGCATTATCCTAACACTCTAAAATCCCAATTTAGAAGAATCCCATTGTGCTGGGGTTTATATAGACAGATCAGAAAAAAAGCTCTACCTGCTGAGTTCACTTTCTAAGTACAAACTAGGAGATGAACATGGTCTATCTGAGAAGCCATCATGTAAGACGTGGTCTGTGACCAGGGGAATTCACTATGCAGAATTTTCATAGACATTTTGACAAGCTTCCAGAGATGTACACATCCTTATCATAACTGTACATAAGTCTAATGAAATCTGGAACTAATAGTACATATATCTTTCCACTCAAGTCATAAATAAGATGTTCTAGAGCTGTAATATTGTAATAAAGGCTGTATTCATAGGTTGATTATTCTTTTTTTACCCTGTCCTCATGGGAGCCGTGTTCAATTCCTCAGCTGATGCACTCCTAATCTCTGATCGTGCATTCATTACCATAAAACATACTGCATGTACTTTGAGCATGAAATAAAACAGAAATTTAATACCATGCTCTTTTTAGATCCCCATTTCAGGTTGTTTATACAAAAATATAAAAAAAAAAGGTGGCTGATCCTTCAGTTTTTCTTTAAGGAAAATTGACAAGCTGCTTTGAAGGCTTGCTTTGAGGCTAAGTTATTAGTTTTGCTGTGGTTTTAAGGAAAAGGTGAAGACAGAAGATGAAATTAGATCAGCAACAGGCTAAAAGTCCTTTCCCAAAGCACCTGGAGAGGTTAAATAAACTGCATATGGCCTGCATTGAATTTACACATTGTTAAGACTTCTGATATCGGGGGAAAAATAGGTAGACTGCTAACTTGCCATCTTAAGCAAAAAGCAGCTGGGGAAATGATTATTACAGTCTGAGACAGGCATAATATATAACAAGATATACATCAAGCTTATAAAATCCAATTCCTTAATTTGACTAAAATCTCTGTGAGTCTAATTATGGTCCTGCATGCAAGGTGCTGAAAGCTACCCATGCAAGGTAACTTTTTGTTTGTTTTATTTGCAGTGGGGAATTTAGGGTTGTTTTTTTTT
>VZRN01005011.1:783848-803925 GCA_013397935.1 Dasyornis broadbenti
CTCCTTTACTGGCTTAAGGCAGAAAGCAGGCAGAAGGTCTCCTATTAACTAGAATTAGGAAACAGGGATCTAGGTGCCTGGGAACAGCCGCTCCGTAGCTCTAATCCCAGTGAGGACCTTAATTGTATCTGGTTTAACAGTTATTCATGCTATTTTACTGCAGGCAGGCACGGTGATTAGGGACATTGGTTGGAAAAATCTGTTCATTAGCCTAATAAAGGCTGCCTAAGCCTGCTTGTTCAGCCACTAATAATCCAACTATTAGTGCCATGCTAGATGCCTTGGTATTAATATGTGTAGTTTACTAGTGTCACAACAGCAATATGGGTCAGTTTAGTGGCTCCCTGTTTTCACAGTCAGGCACCCTGTGCCGGTGCAGGAAAGAGAAAATGAATGAGTGAATGAGTAACAAAAGAGATCACACCATATAGCGAACCCCCAATATGTTCTTTGCTACAACTCAGAGGCAGCCCAGGAGCCTTAGGAACAAGGTTGTTTGAGGACAAGAAAATCAGCCCTTTCCCGTGATGGATGTTCTTGAAAAGCAGTTTATTCTTCATAGGTGGTTCACTCGTTTTCTTCACAGAAGCGCTTTGGCTGTCTATCAAATATTAACAGAGGGTGATTTTTGGGGGAGAGGGGCGTTTGCAATCCTCCCAGCACTGTGCAGTGCATGGGCATTCACACTTCCCGGTGCGTGCTGAGACAAACAGCCTGCCTGGGAATGTTCAGGTTGCCTTTGGAGGAGGAGAAAAGGAGGTATAATTGTATTTTTCTCTGCTTCCTTGATTTCCCTCAGATGACCTAAACTTTTTCTTTCCTGATAGAAGGAGGTAAAAATACTACTCACACTTTAGGGGATTCATCCACCCTAAGCATAATCCTTGTGTTGCTAATTAGAGTGTCAGTGGTTCCTTTGGTAATAAAATCCTGTCATTCATCTTTCTCTTTTATTTATGGGAATGATTTGTTTAATTTTCCATTGGAAGTTGAAAATTATACTAATGTAATATTATAAGTGAATTGTTGCTAGATATCTTTCTATAGAACTTACTTACAAAGATTTTAATGAGAGGTTAGAACACTAAGAGCTGGATTACTGCATTTTCCTTCTATGGCTGATCTTGCACCTGGATGTTTTCAGTAGCTCTTCCTGTGAGACATTATATGTCCAAGTTTGCCTTGACTTTGAACCAAACTATATTCCTATCCACAAGCATACTAAATTACGTCTAAATACAGACTGTGTATGTCTGTTAATAGCAGTAACATCTGTGGTGAAATGAGAAAAAACAAAACCAACAGACAGGTAGGTGACCTGTCACTGCCTATAGCTACCCATCTAAATTCAAAGGATATGCATTCTACTATCCACTGATAAATACCCCTTAAAACAAATGACAAACAAAAAACATCATTATGGAGAAAACTCAGACTCTGCCATCTTCACTGGCCCTCACCTGCTCTCTTTTAAACCCAGAAAAATACTTACCCAAACCCTCCCACAAAGTGCAAGAGCCAAAATCTGTCCTTGCTGAGTGCTGAGTTGTCTTATAAGAGAATGATTTTGCATAACTATAAAAGAAGCCATATATGGCTCAATAACTTTGGGATAGATGGCTATCTTAACACATCTTTTTTCAGTTAATGACTTTATTTTCTCTGCTAGGCATGCAATTGCTATATACTCATTTATAAAAGATATTATTTTAATCCATTTGATTGGTGTCTCATGAGTGTTGTGTCAATGATATTGATTATTTTTTGATAGCACTGCATTTGAACTGTTTGTTTAGTGACGTTAAGAGAGAATATACCAGGTGGGCATGTTCACTGCTGCCTCCACATGCAAATGTCTACATCTGGGATGCTGGTGGAACACTAAGTGGTGCTGCACATTTCATAAATTTCAGTCAAGTGAAAAAGTGTATTTTTCATTCTCTCGTGATCATCAGCTTCCTTTCTGTGTTTCAAAACTCTGCTTCCAGAACTACTGATGCAGATGCCATATAGATTCAGGCAGCACTGAGGGATGTACTTTTCCTTGCCTGCAGTATGTTGGCTTGAAAAACAGGTGAAAACTAATCACCTGTGAAAAAATAATAGTAAGAGGTCTTATGACTGATATTCTCTGGTGTTTAAGGTTGGAATTCTATGTTTTACTCTAAAAGCTAGAGTATTTTTAGGACTTCACTGAGAAACATCCCATGTTCTCATGTTTCAGAAATGACAGACTGTATCTTTTTAAGTAATTGTAATAGTTTGGAAAATATTATTATTAAAATCAATTCCTCCTCCCTACAGAATTAGACACAGGCAGTTGTTTAATATATGAAAATCTTCAGGACTACAAATAGATGTCTTTGTGTGATTCCTGCTGTGTCCCCCTGCCTGATGAGAAATGCTTTATGTTATAAGATTTTTATATATACATATATCTACCTTTGTTAGAAGTAATCAGATGGATTTCATGTGACTGAAAAGAAAGGCTGTTGAAGAGACAGATTCTGAGCAAGAGGTACCTTTGAAAGTTCCGGTATGTTGGCTGCTACCACACTGCATTATAATAATTTTATTATTGCCATGTTTTCTTTTGCTCGTTGACATTCAGCTCTATAACTCTGTCAGCCTTACTTTTGATTTTATTTTACTTTTAAATCAACAATGATGGACACAGCAATATGTTATAAATATTAAACTTTTGTAGGAGTCTAGCAATAAGACTGATCACAGCTTTAAATAATATTAACAAGAACTGTTGCTACAGATGCTGTTGTGTTGGAGAAGTTCTGTAATAAGGGCAGAAGAGGCAGCTCTCTTGTACTCTGTTCCCAACGCTGATGGTGCTTTGTGAAAAGTTTAGCAAGAAAAATGAACTTCTCATGAATAGCTTTCAGAATCTATAAGGTTATTATATTGGCACTTCTACTCTCCAGAGGATCTTGTAGGATGGAAATATCTTGGGACTTCTGAATGAAAAGCTCAGGAAAAAAAACTTTTTTACTAGTCACTGGCCTTAAAAACCAGTATATTTCAAGAACTAATTGCTTTTTTTACTGCTTAGTTTATTTTGGAAATTGTATATGACATATATGGGTGCAGCTGCATTTTAGCAAAGAGAAAAAATAATTGCTCTGCTAATGCATTCAGAGGAATTAAAGTGAGGAACTTTTTCTGCTGGAGTGTTGCTAGACTTTGCAATAAAAGCTGTATACTCTTCAATGATTTTAAGTGGTCATTGATACGATTTTGCCATTGCATATTGAAATCTAGCAGTGCATTATCCCTTCTCAGGGATCATTCAGTGAAGAAAGGGCATCATACCTTATTTTAAGTCTGCATCTAGAGGGATGCAGGACAAGAGTAGAATAGCCAGAATGCAATAAAATGCCTAAATTTTGAAGATGTCTTAGTTATGTAGATTAGACCTCTATATGGACTGTGACAATGGAAAGAGGATGACTCTTAGGTCACTCTATTTCTCTGGCGTAAAACCTCAACATTGACCAACAAAGCTGAGATACTCGTAGTGTTTATGTTAGAAATACTGAAATCATGGATATGTGTATACTAATTCCAAGGAAAGGAAATCAAGTGCATGACTAGTTGTCAATTGTCAACTGAAAAATCTAAAAAGCTAAGCAATCATCTTTCAATTGTATTGCATGCATGACCATCAGCTGTAATTTCTTTAGGAGGAATTTATTTTGCTTCACCGGCAATAGATGCTTTCAGCAGAAGCTCAATGCAAACTTCTAATTCATGTTACCAGTAGTTCCTGAAAAGATAATTCAGTCTAGACTTTGGTACAGTTTTAATTGGATTCCATGGATTTTAGATAAGCCTATGGCTGGAAGCCTAATTCTAAGAACCCTTAAGGAGCAGGAAATGGTAACTTTTATTTCAACACCTGCTAAAGAATGGCCATGGAAATGTCCAAAACAGGTATCTAGCTGGAAAAAAACACACAAAGAAATCCAGCTGTGGCCTCATTTTGTGAAGTTTCTGAATACTTGGCAGTCCACATGAGGGTTTTCTGAGATATCTCTTGTCCACCTCACTGCTTGCTTTGCCTTAGTACTGACTTCAAATTCACATCTTGAGAAAAAAACATAGAGATCAAAGACATTTGTGGTAACTTCTTCTATGACCTTATTCAGCCTCTAGTAAACTCCATCTGGGGAGAGAATGGCATTTATTCTACCTGCTGGTATTTCTTAGCCAGTTTCACTGTGATGAAACCTTCCAGGTTTTCCACACACCACCAGTATTTATCTCCTCCAATATATAAGGACACAGTTATCTAGAGTGAAGAATGTATTTTGCAGCAGGCTGAAAGAGCAGATGAACAGTGAGTTTCTGTGAGGGACTGTGCTATCTGATGGCAAGAACATTGGATGGCGATTCGTAAGACTTGTCATCTATTCCCAGCTCTGCCTTGAGCCTGTTGAATGACCTTCAGCAAGTCACTTTCTCTCTTTTGTCTCAGCTATCATTTTACCTGCTAAAATGTGATAATGAAACACTCTTTTTTTTATAAACTGCTAGGTGCTGATGAACAGCACTGATGAAAATACTGTACAAAAGCTAAGTGGTATTGAATATGTGATTGCACTTGGTGTCACTGAATTATGACTGATAATACAGATACTGACTAGCAAGTAGCTTTAATGGGCCAGTAGATATTATATAACTATCAAAATTTCTGTCTACCTTTACGAGTCTCAAAAATAATGCTTCATAGGTGACACTGATTTTGCTTTCTGCTGTAATCTCACAGAGAAGCTAAAATCTTGGGATGTGTTGGCTTTTTTTTTTCTCTTGCTGACCTTGGGAGAGAATGGAAGCTCAAGATGACTGTATTAGCTAATTTAAGATTAGTTAAACATAGTAGGCTGAGGAGTCTGGAAGACTTGTATTTCAGAGCAATTTAAGACAGACATAAGACATACAGTTTCCTCCAGCTGTGACCCATCTGCTGTCCTGGGTTAGTGGGAGCCCAGTGCTTGTATGCACAAGCTGCAGAAAGCAGAGGTGGCTGAAATGCTGTGTGGAACACCCTTGCTTAGGAATGGTGGGCAGATTTAATATACCCTTCTGTTTCTCTGTGGTCATGCCTGCTACTGGACACAAGGAACATGAAGGTGGCTTACATTCTTTGTCAGAAATCTGTGCTGAAATACATGTAGCTAAAATTTAGGGGACTATTGTAAGTCTCTTAACAGACCAAGAAACTCAAGGAAATAGACCAAGGATCCATGATGACACTAAACCAAAAGTGTGCTACTAACCTCAAAGGCTATTTGTTTTTAAAAGGCTTTGTCCTGATGTGGTGGTTTTCTGGCTTTTAATTTAATTTCATCTTGAGGTTCTCAGCTGTGGGTACATTGAGGCTCTTGTTTTCCCTAGCACGGTCTGAAGGATTGATGAATTCAGCCCTAAAGTACCAACGACCTGTCAGTGTTTTTCAATATTAACCTGTATATTTTCAGTAGTAAAGTACTTGCTTATTTCATTGGGGGATTTTTTCATGTGTACTTCTTTGGTGTAAAATGTGTACTGTTATTTTTAATTCACTTGCTGCATTATGGTGTTAATATCTTAATTCAATTTTGTTTAAAAACCAGTTCTTTATATGTCTGTATTTCTTTGGACTTGATACCTTGAACTCTTAGATCCTATCTCTTGACTGGGTGGTCAGCGGCATAACTTTAATTGATAGCTTTTGGACAGGATACATGGATAAATGATCAGAGTATCCTGAAAAAAGTCCAATAACTTTGAATGTACAAATTCATAAACTTGACCAAAAAAAAAAAGATATATTCAAAAGCTTTGAGTAAAAAGTAAGTGACCAGAGTCCATCTGTTCTCAGTGGCAGGTAGACATCTATCACTCGTGTGTTTTAATATCAACTTTCCATCTTGGAAATCGAGGTTGTCCTAGGGGATCTGTATTTTAGTGTTTCTGTCATAGAAAAGATGAACTGGCTTCCATAGTTATGCAGTGTGCTGCAAGAACTGAAGAGTGACATTTGATATAATAAAAATAGCAAACCAATAAAATATGAAGCTCTGTTAATGCTGGGTCAACCATCAGAAACAGAAAATTCCATAAATCATGCTCATCTGTCTATATGTTTGAAAGGTGTGGTTTAAAAATACTTTGTACCTATGGCTGAATGATGAAAATTACCAGGATAAAGGACTGTCTCATTTCCTGTCTCTCAAACGTGGAGTAGCCTTACAACACAGAAGGAATTTTATACCAATACCTCTGTTTCAGTTTTTGTCTCTGTTATTAAAAAAAACATAACAACCCCCCATACATAGATATACGCACAAAAAATTTATCCCCCAAAGCCTAAGGGCATGACGTTTGTTCACTAAGTTTATTGCTCACCAATGTGCAAAGATAAAATTGTCTCCCCTAAAACATCTAGCCTAAGCAGAGGGAATTCAGAAAATGAGTGACAGCTGAACAGCTAATTCTCTTGGCCTCCTCTCAGCTTTTGTTGTTAGAATTTGCTTTCCTATTTTTGGAAATATTCATTCAGAAGCTGAACTCCTTTACTTCTGTACATCTCCATTAAAATCCTTATTTGCTTTGCTCAGCCAGCCAGTGAACTTCATAACAAGTAAGAATACAAAATCCAGAAAGTAGAGAGTGATTCATCCTCAGCTGAGTTACAGACTTGAAGCCATTGCTAAATGGTATTTTTTCTAACCATTGCTGCCCAAGATTGGGATGCCACTGAACACTGAAAGTGTTCCTTTAAACACTGAAAAAGAGATGAAGATCCCTGTCCCCAAGGGTTAGTAAACTAATACACTGATTAAGTATGATCTTGGGAATTGTTGGCAGTAAGGCTACTTTTAAGGAAGAGTGATTTTTAATGTTTCTTCTCATTTTGCTACATGATTTGCTACAGGCCTCTCTCATATTTTATTAGGTGATGTTATGTATAAATTTTAAGTAATACACATCCTACTTTCTGCTGTTCAGATTTGTAAATTTGTTTAGAGCCTGTACTAATTTTGTGTAAAGGACAAAAAGAAGAGCGATTTGGATTATTTGAAATCCTTCATCTTGCACATAATTTCTATTACATGTGCTGTGGCTTCCAGATAGATTCTCCCAGATAAAAATGCAGTATATAGATATAAATATATTTATATCTACATGTATCCATACTATACCAGATAACTTTTGTCTTCATTAGGATTCCATTTAGGTCTTTGCTACATTAAATTTACAGTCATGCATGGCTTTGTAGGGTTTCAAAGATGTGCCTGTGTTACAGCACTGTGGGTACTGTGTTCACTGCCCCCTTCTCAAGGGCAGAGTGTGGGGCTGCTCCTGCAGTCCTCAATTGCAAACCTCTCACCTTGATGCCAAAGCATTTCTATGACATTGAATACGTGGATTCACACCAGGAAAGTCATATGTGCCTGTAGGTCACCTTCCTTCATGTCCTTTTGCAAGGGGGGAAACTGGAGACAAATTAAGTGGAGCATTAGCCAGCAAATAGACTAATTTGCTGTCCTGACATTGAGATGTTCTATTATTTTGGCCTTCTTGCTTTAAGCTGGGAACATTTTATGAAATAGTAATATTTTTCTCTGGAACCCGTTTTTTTTTACTTTTCACTCCCAAACTGGTGCTATAAGGAGCTGAACTTACATCCACCACAATTTCCCTACCTCAACAGAACAGATGAACTTGGAGAAGAATGCAGCAAAAAAAGATCTTTTAGCTTTATTATTTAATGAAGCAAAGCTGATTCAAACATCCCTGCAATAATAATTAAATTTTTTCATAGCTTTTTTCCCCCAAGGTCTGCCTGGTTTCTCTGTTCTTGTTTCCCCCAATGTCTTACTAGTATCTGTGGGCACGATGAACCTTGTGGTGCTGCTGAGGTGCAGATGATATGATTGTCCTTGCAGTCCTGTTACCATGAGGCAGCTGCCAGTTCCAATTAACCTCTGAGAGATAAGGACTCAAATTAGTACAAGCTGACAGATACCTGGTAATGGAAGGAGGACTTTGGTTTGGATTTTGGTTTATATATTGTTAGGTTATGACCCAGTGTATGTTACTGAATGATCTGGCTTACAAAGGCAATGCATGATGATACACCCTCAGGCGGTACCTGTGCAGGGCTCAGCATGGCGTGGGCTGAGAACAAGAGTGATCAGGGCCTCCACTGGTCCTCCACCTCCATTGGGGTAGCCAGGAAGGGCTTGAAGGTCAGTTACTGCAGTGACTACTAACCACATGGATGGTGGTTAGATGTTGCTGTCAGTCTCCAATTGGTTGGAAACTTCTTGGAACTGGTTATAGTCTTCTGTATTGTTCTGTTGTTCTTAAAAATATTCTTCCTCTCTCAAGAATTGTGTGATTAGAGAAAAAACATAGTTTCCTGGCATAGGGTGGAAATGCAAATATTCACAGTGGTTGGTCCTAGGTATTTCCACATGGGAGAGTGGACATGCTTCTTCCACAAAGGTTAATAAAACAGCCAGAGTCAATGCTATTTAAGACTTGGTTTCAGTAAACAAAGAAACTTTCTTTCAAAAATAGTACTACCATAAGAAACTCTCACTGGATTAGGAAATTCTGATTTGATCCAGTTAAAATCAGCTAAAAGTGAAAAAGACAAACAGTTCTGTCACTGAAATTAGCTTCTACTTGAAAACAAATTTCGTTGAATTTAGGGAGATATTAATAAAATTCAATGAACTACAAAGACCAGAAGTTTGAATACTGGGTACAGGCAAAAGCTATTTGTCAGTGATGTAAAGTCTATCTAAAGCTTCTGTTTCCGGAAGAGGAAAGAGAAAAGTATAGACAAGGGCTTCAGATCCAAACAGAAATGTAACAGGAAAAAAAAAACAAATCCAAAGCAGAAAGCGTGAGAGTAATTTTATTGAAAGAAATCTATGCTTTGTAGTTCAGAAGGTGTAGGAATAAACGGAGAGCTTCTAGTAATCAGCTGAGTTTGACATGCAAATGAAAATACAGCAGGAAGAAAATATTTTCAGCCACAAAACCGAGAAGACTAAGGAAATAAGAGGGGCTTAGGGAAGAAGTAGATGAAGCTGCATATCCTCCCCCAGTCAGCCACAGTCCCCCCCCACCTCCATCCCTCACATACACCACATCACAATTCTCCTGACGCTCCTGGTACCAAAATGTCTCAACACAGAATGGGGAGAGAAAAGAAGCCTGAATTATAAGGTTGCCAATAACCTCATCATAACCCCATCTTTAAATTTCTTTCTATAAATGTTAGTACATACTTGGAAAAGGAGGAGCAATTGAAGCTAAAGGAAAATACAGGCTGGGAGTGATCGAGTGAAAAAGTGGACATAGACAAACGGAGGCTGAAAATAAGAAGGTGACTATTACAGCAGTGACAGTCTTACAGCTTCTCTCCCCCTATTTGTATTAAAGCCTGACTAACTTGAGCTGGAAATGCAGTTTTTAAAGCAGATTACATGGTCTGACTGTTAACCATAGCAAGGCACAGACTTGTGACCCAGACTGCTCCTTTTACAGTTGTGCAGCAGAGCCTTATCTGGCAGGAAAAGTGCAAGCCCTTAATATTGATTTTTGACTAACTGATAATCAGAATGAAACTGGAAAATGAGATGATTGATATCTGACCTGCACCCAAATATCCCAATAAAGTGAGCTAAGCTTCTTAAAGTTGACATAGATATTATAGGAGGATATTGGGTTCTTGCAGCAATTGCCTGTGCAGAACATGAGGTGGAAACAGGAGTTTTGAGTTGCTCTGTCACCAGTTCTAGCTCTTGTTTCACCTTCCAGCAAGTCTGAGTCTTTCTGCCTCCAAATTATGTATTCCTTACTCAGTTTTCCCTTTGCTTTAAAAAGCCATGATTTCCATTTTCATATTGAATAACCGGACTTGTCATTTTGTCTTTATAGTTCTGGCTATTTAGAAAAAATACAGCAGACTGCTACCTGCAAACAAAGACAGTTTAAAGACGGTTTGTCATCCTTTTCATGTAAAAGCATACACTTCACTTGTACAAAAACATTTCTTTTCAGTACAAGCTCTGGATTACCAAAATGACAAATAGCAAGTGGTTATTATTTCCTTCCATCTTTTGATTTCTTTTTCCTTCACTGTGAGTTGTTTTCTTCTGAAAAAATAGTCCAAACAAACCAAACAGTCTCAGCTTCAGTCATATGTGCTCCTTACAGCAGAAAATAGAATTATGACATTGCATATCCATCTTTTGGACATGGCCTCTGCTTTTGAGACATTCCTTCTGTATACTCTTGTCATGGTTTAGTAATGCTACCATGCTAATACCTAGATAAACTACAACATCTTTATGGAAATCTGCCATCACTACTCCAAAATGTTATCTTTTCTAGTTTTCAGTGGTAAGCATGTACATGTATTGTTCACTAGACTTTTTTAAAATTGTGTTTTTGGAGCACAAAGCCATCTAAGCCATCTACTGAAATAAGACATAAATGTAACCTTCATGGAGATGTCTTTCCTTACTCTGTTGAGGTTCTGTGTAATGGCACCCTTAGTTCAGGCGGGACTCCCTTTGTGTTTCACCAAATGGAATTTACTTTGTATACATCAGCAAGTGACACTGTTGAGATAGAAAAATGTAATTGAATAACAGTCCTTAAAGCTTCTAGTGTCCAGTCCGTAGCAGTCCTACTTGATCTCCATATGAGCTTTTCTTTCTATATGAATTCATTTTTTTTCCATTTTAAAGCTATGTCTTATGCTCCTGTAGTTTTATAATATTTTATATGAAGGAAATAATAATCTCTGCTTGGAGGTAGTTTGTTGATAGGATCTCTGAAAATGAGATATCATTCAGATCTGCCAAAAACCATTGTTGGAATTAAGGCAATGTAAAAATGGGAATTCATTAATTCTGTAGTTTAGTTATATTCAAGTGGCTTCTATAGACACAAAGAAATTGTTTGAGTGCACAGGCCCAGATTTAATTTTTATAAAACCAAACCCTGATTCAGCAAAGCACAAACCCAGTGTACTATTTCAGTCCTCAATGTTTTGCCTCTAACCCCACAAGGCATTTCTTCCTGTAGTCTCTGATCATCTCTTCAGGGCCAAAACTGAAGGTCTGGTTATTTTCTCATCCTCCTTGGTCAGTTTTGATATCAATAAGTTACTCATTCCTTTCTTTTTTCTGCTTTTTAAAGGTTCATTCCTCTTATGAATCTGTTCACCTGATGAGTCTATGTATAATATCTTACTCTTTCCAGAGACCTAGGATCAGCTGCACAATAGCATAAAATGCATGAAGACCAGAGGGAAATGATGCTTAATTGACCAGTCTGTCAAATCTGAACAGTTACCTGGGATTTTGTTCACCAGAAAATGTTCAAGTTGTACAAAAAGTTCCTGAAGTTCCAGATGGATAAGAAATTTCTATTAAAAAATCGGATAAGGACAGAGGAAACTGATTGTATAAACACAGTAAAGGAATTTGATGAATACCTCTGCTTGCAAGTAATTGATTTTATAATTCTCATTTTACTGGCGGTTAAAATGATTTAGTGAGGTTAGAACAACCACAGCCCCTCAGTTAAGCTTAAGGCTAACTTTAGCTACAGGACTCTGCTTTTAATCATGATCAACTTGTTAGTCATCATCATACAGTGCAGACCAATTTCCAGTTCTGGAAGATCGCTATAGTCAGTTCATAAATATCTGCATTTGTCAGAGAAACTGGATATCAGATAATATCTGAAGCGGTGAAGACTAAAAATTAACATCTTCATCACTTTTGACAGCATCTGGCATTTAGTAACAGCTACTAATACTTTTTTAATGTAGGGACTATCAGCATCAAAAAATGCTCTAAGTGGACGTAATTTTAATGCTGTGTTTTGTACTGAAACACAACTTCAGTTCAAAGCACGACTATCACTAACCATTTTGTGCATAATTATAAACTTAAAAAAAGTGTTGAAACAGATAATTTACACATGAATGATGTTACAAAGGAATTAATTTCAAGATTTTTTAACTGACAGCATTATAATTTTTTCAATTACATGTAATTTGTTAGACTTTAGAAATGACTGATTTTGTCCAGTTTTGATGAGATGAAGTCAGCTCCTGTTCCATGCCTAATATTTCCTTTACTTATAATTTAGCAATTGCTAAATGTTTTTGGTGAGGACGCTTTCTACACCCAGGGGACAGGAGTTTTCAAACAGCTGAGGGCTGCCTTGCAGAGAAATTGATTGAGCTAATTATTTTTCAAATGTGCTTTTGTACATATTTTTTCACAACTACTTCTCTTCCCATTAGGCTGTATGTGTATGTTGTATGTCTTGTTTTTTAGGTCATCTTTATCTCAACAATTCTGTTCTCCTTGCCTATTTGGCTTCCTCTGACCGTTGTCCTGGGACACTGCAAATGAAAGATATTTTCCCATGAGTCTGATATTCCAGTTTCCACATTTTCCAGTAAAGAGAGACCAAGTCTGATGGCAGTATTGTGTAATCTACTGCATGCCAGGAATATCTTACATACAGTTCTTCAGAAGGACAATCTGGTAATGCATGTCACCACACTGCTTTTTAAAGATGATTAATGGTCTTTTAAATGATTCCTCAGGTGAGCTGTAGATCTTCATTATCTTCACCGAGGACATTGCATTGGATTTATTTGGAGAAAATGAAATTAGGGTCATGAACCTTTCTTGAAAAACTAATTTATATCTTCTGAATTATTGAGAAGCACTATACTCTAATGATGTGATATGGTTGTTGATATTATAAAGACAACTGTCAATAACATCCAGAAGATAACTGTTATTTCTTATTTAACAACTTGGGAAGTTGCTGCTGTCTTTAAAGCTATTTTTAATAGCTGCCTTTCCTACTTCAGTTTCATCTGGATACACTCAAATTTTATATGACTACCCAATAATTAGCTGCTGTCAATGCAATCAGTGCTAGATTGGCTAAGCTATTTTTTTCTAAAATGCAAAAGTTGTCACAACACTGCTTGACAATATTATGTCATGATGACGTTAGGTACTTTGCCACCTCACCCACTGCATAATGGTTAATTTGAGCAATATTAAATGAATGATAGGATTTAGGATTTTGATGAGCCAGAATTTGCTTGAAGAAGTATTGCCACATAGAATATTTGTATAGTTTATTTGGATGAAGAACATCACAAGGAAAAAATTCTGTCATTTGCTATTGATACATTAAACCCTTCCAAGTAAAACACAACATCTAGATCTGAAAATAGAGGCTCAGACCTATTTTGCGAGCTCCTCATTAGCTGACTGGGAGTTTATGCAGTGAGGAATCTTAGTGCTTGGGGTTTTGATGCTCTATCACTATGTGTGGCCGTATATTTAATTCTATCAGGAGTGTTTGGAAAACTTTGCACAGCAGATGCCTTGTACCTCCATGATGTTTGGGAAGTGGGTGGTTTGCATGGAAGTACAATTCTTTCTATAAAATTTTCTGCTGATCTTCAGTTTCTCCATGGTTTCCTGTTCGACAACTATTTAAACACCTCCAAAAAAATTATGCTAGCTTTACATGGTCTTTAGTGGTCTTAAACATCCTCTGTGGTGCAAAGAGGCTTTGCTATTTGAATTACAATCTTTTTAATACCTAATAAATATATTTCAATATATAACCGAGATTAAAGAGGGGTTTAGCTGTGGACTGCTGATTAAACTGACATGATCTAGAATTTCTGTGCATCACCACTCAACAGTACAGCTCCAAGCACAAGGCAGCTGCTTGAAAAGAGTGGGTGTTTTGTGAAGCTCCAGTGATCCTACTCAAACTCAATGGCCTAGTCTCTGGTGATCCACAAGCACCCATGGGAGTCACTGGTGCAGCCAGGTTTAACCACGTTGTCTTCTCAGGCCTGAAACTCGAGCCTGTCACACACATGCAGCACACAGAACGTCTTTCCTTTAGAGACTGGCAGCTCAGGCTGTGTTCCATAAAGGGACTGTAAGCCCCATAAAAGGCGTCATTTCACCAGTGTTTTGGGCGAGGAGCTCCATTGTGTGGGCACAATGTCTGCTTGAAGTAAAACGTTCTCAGCGCAATGGCTGTCAGAAGAATAACTGTTATCTCCCAGATTCTGACAAGCACTTAAAGGTCAGGTTTTAGGTTTTCTGGTCCACAATGGTATCTTGCTAAGCACAGAGTGTCCATAGCATATGTAATTCTTTCAGCCAGCCCTCTCTGATGATGGCTTAATGCTCTTCACACACGTAGGATAAATCTACAGCCTCACTCCTGCACAAGAGCTTTCAAAGCTTCTTCAGGGTTTGGTCCACACCCCCTTCCTTCACCAGGGCACAAAACTTCTATGTGATACCCTATGAAAAGAGTTGGAGCAGAGAAAGGCAGCATGGACTGTGAGTGTGCTGGGGCCAGTTAGTAACAGTTCCTTTTGTTTGTGTATTTCTGTTTGGTTACCAAGTCCTCCAAAATATCAATATGAATAAATCCTTTTATCTTAGACATTTCTTTTAAAAACAAATATAATGTTACCCCAGATTACATAATTTGCAAATTAAGAAAGCTAGATAGAGTACTACTAGAGTATATATTTTTCACCTGAGGTATTTCTAACAGCCCTTACAAAGGGAGTTACTGTGGTGAGTCTCAGTATAGTGAAAATGGCATATTTTTGTATCTCTGCAGAATAATTGTAGAATAAGTGCTGAGCAATGCCCCTGTATGTTGCTGGAGATGTCATTGCCTGTGATTTAAAGCTCTAGAAGAACTGTACAGCCTTTGGCTAAGCAGCTCGGTAGCAATGGTTAAAATACCCTTCAATTGTACTATCACTTTCCTTTTGAAAAGTCAAAACAGGTCAGTGAAGGTGACAGAAAGTTCTTTCTTCTGCTTGTCTTCATTAAGCTTTTGTTTAAAAAAGAAGGGAGAAGGGACTGAAGCATGCAGAAATTGCTTCAATAACCTTGCAGCAAACTGCCAGAAAGTTTTCCAAGGCTCTCAGGCAATTGAACCTGGTGAAAGGAATCTACTCCCCTAGTCCTGCCCACAGCCCTCCTTAATAAAGTTGCTGGAGGTAAAGGGTTTTTTCTGAACACTTAATTGTGTAGGTCTCCCAGCAAACTGGTGCCAACCTGAATGAATCGGAGCTGACTTTGATAGTGGGGAAGGGAAAAAGCCGAGCTGAAGGGAGGACGTTCAGGGGTGCACAGGAGAGTGGGGACCAGCAGTCTCTGGTTTCCACTGCTGGCCAGCGTACAGAAGCCACCAGTTATGATTGGGTTACAGCTCATGACTGTTTAGACTTGGAGATGGACTTGAAGCCACTTCATGTTAGTACAAAGGGAGGAATGTAACACTGTCTCTCCAGTGCCAGGGGGGAGAGATTTGTAGGTTGGTATGTGACCTTCACTGCTGGCCCATGCAGGTGCTGTTCAAAGGCTCTCCCCATTCAGCTCTTGATACTGATACTAGATTAAAAAGAGAGAATGAAAAAAGTCCTTGTTAAAAACTTTCCTCTCTGCTTTTTCTTTTTATCTCTGTGAACAAGTTGTCTTTTGATTTGCTTGGGTTTGTGGGTTTAGGAGGCTGTTTTCCTTTCAAGGACTTACTCTTGTACTATGTATTTCTTCCTTTAGTGAATAACATTTAACTCAGTGAAAGAAGATTTGTCTTGAGGCAATTCTTGGGTATTTTACAAAAAGGTTTTAATTTGTGCCCATGCTGTCTTGTCATACTAGCTTTTTACATTTTAAATTGTAGCTCCTTACCTGTATTCCAGAGTATGTGTTAAAAGAATCAAGTAAAGGAAAAGAGAAGCATGCAAAGCCAGAAAATCAAATCAGCAGGGCAATTAAAACAATAGGTAATAGTAATCTTACTGGCTGCCAGTCAGGGAAGGGACCAGCATCCTATTTGGTCTCTGGCATAATTTTCCAAGGTCGTTTGTGTTCCCTAACAGCCCCACTGGTCTGTGCACTCAGGTAACTCATGGTATTTAAGATGTCTTCAGAGATGATGTGTTTGAGAACTGTTTAGGGACTGTGCCATGCCATCCTGTAGTCGGAAGTGGAACAGACCAGCCTTCCTCACCCTGCAGAGCAGACAGCATCTATCAGCAAAGACTTGGCTTAGCACAAATGTTCAGGACTGACTTTTGTACCAGAAAGATCTCAGAGTTTCTGAGGAGCTGGAGTGTGCAGCAGAGCAAAGTTTATGTAAATGTATTTTGCTAGTAAGTGCTTGGGTGAAACTTCTTCTCAAGGCCTCTTTGGAAGGCTGCAGAACTATGATGCCCACTTCTAAAAATGGTTCTTTTCCTGTATGCATGCTAAAAGGACCAAATGTGTACAACAGAGTTTCTCCCTCTACTTCCAAATTCCCTCCCTGGAATGCTGTGCAACCGAGCAAGCCTGCCCAGCCTTAGCAGCTATTTTTCCTTAACCCTCGTAGGGTTTTTCGATTGAAGTGGTTGGTATAATTAAAAAGCAGCTCAACTGCCACTGAGTTTCTTTGTTTTATATTTACTGGAGAAAACCACTGGGCTGTTGATCTGTGAGTTTTATGTTATTATTTAATTACATTGAGGGAAGATTCAGCATTTTGGATAATTTATTTTGAGTGCTATATTTTCCACGGCTTCATTTGGTTCTAGTATTAATCCCTTTCTTTTACAGAAGTTTGCATATTGTTTGGATTATTTATACTTCACTGTGCTTCCAAATCCATTATTAATCACACAGGTATTGAAATACATTTCACAGATAATACTGGACATACTGCTGTATTGTTTGCTCACATAATAGTCATGCTTTCACTCGGCAGGTTTCTCATACATTAAATTATCATTAGATAAGAAAATATGTTACAGTGAAGATTTGCCAACAACTTAATGCTGAATGCTCAGGCAAAACCCTGATGTTTCCCATTCCAGGTGATGACTCCTGGGGACCATAAATGAGCAGATGCTCTAGTTAGATGAGAGCATATCACCTTCAGGGATGTGAACAGTGCAAGGTTCTGCTCAGTGGACCTAAAGGAAACCTCTTGTTCATTTTTTCTCCGGCAGCAGTCCAGATGACTAAACAAGAGAGATTTCTTTCATGGTTGCATTTTAGTTAGTATAAAAAGCGACCATATTTTAGTTTTGAGAGTGTCCTGCAGCTATCAGTGACTATAAGTCTAAAAATGTATGGCTGGAAAGGACCATCTGGGTCATGGTATCCAGTTTCTGGGTCATCCAGACTCTAGAAATCCATGGGCTGCAGGCCATGCTTCCCCAGGCTCCACTGCATCATTGCAACCTCACAGCAAAACCCCCAAACCCTCAACTAAAAAGAAAGGGAAATCAAAGGGAAAAACCAAAAGTGATAGAGAGTTTTAGCAACAGTCTAGACCCTCACAGAAGCATAAAATATTGGATAAAGTTCCTTGAGGATCCCAGCAGGCAGCCCTAGCCTACTGCACAGAGGAAGACAAACTCCCCTGTCCCCTGTTTTCTTTGCAGGCTTTTCCACTGGACTCTTATAAAAAATGGGCTTAACCCTGAGAGTTTGAACAAGTGTATTAGTCAACCCTTGGAGATCCTAACACTGCTGAGAGCTGCAGCAGATGTGTTTAGTCTCTGCCTACTGGCCACACCAGGGCCAGATGTTCTAGAGCCAAAGGAGAGCACAGCTTTGCACCCTGGAGACAGCTAATCCATGAACACATTTCCCTGCACCGTACACAACAGGGCTGTTCAGGAGAAAGGGGTGCACCTATGCTGGGCAACACAGAGGTTCAGTCTGGGTCCCTGAGACAGTTTTGACATGCTCAGTCACTAGAAATCTCAACATGGATTCCTAGCTGTCGTATAGAATGGCACTGGCCCAAGAGTCATTCCTGAGCTGGCAGTGCCTTAGAGAGCTTAAATATGGGCATAAATACACTGCAGAGACCATGGAAGAGCACACAAAAATTGGAGATCTCAGTGCTGTTCCCATGTCAGGGAAGAATCTTCAAATACCTCTCTTTTTCCATTTCCACATCTGTACTTGAGGGAGAATAATAGCACTTTGACACAAAAGCATTTTTCTGGTCCTTGGATGGATAGTTAGTGCTGACATTAAGACATAAATCTGTTGAAACTGGGGATTGGTTAAATAAGCAAAATATTGCTTATTTATAATATACAGAATAATATACAGAAACTCTCTTAGCTGTTCAAAATGACCTTTCTCCTTAAATTAGCACAAGTGAAAAAGGAATAACTGCTTTCTGTCTGCCCACAGAGTCAGGCACACACAAAGTCCTCTAGGTATATTAGACTTCACAACAGAGTGGAGGACATCCACTGTGTCATCCTCACCAGTTCCTGCGGTGTCTGGCTCTTTTCAGCACAGTAAAAGGCCGCTTTCTGCAGACAAACAGCAACAGTAATAATGTCTACATCACTCAAATGGAATCTCTTCTCTGTAATTCAGAGGAGTAGCAGCACAGGTTTATAGAATTTCCTTCCAGTGATCTCAAAGGACTCTGCAAGTGGAAACAAAAAGCTCAAAATCCCCACCCATTCACTGGGCCCCAGTGTGACTATTTCACAGGTGGCGAAGACATGTCACAAGCAAGAAGTGACTCATCAGATACACACGTGAGAGCCAGGGCACAGCAAAGAGCAAAAGAAATTGACTCTGTTGCCTGCCTGTGCTAAGAGCAGATCTTATAAAAATGAAAAGATGCATAAAATGAAAGTGGGGATTTTTTTCTGTTGCCATTTGAATTTAATTTTAAGTCATGTGTAAATGACTCTGTATTCTTCCTTTTAGTGGAATATTGGCTTTAATTTGGCTTAGCCTTTGGGAAGGATGTTTGATTGACTGAATTAGAGAAGGAAGCTCAGTCCACAGGCGACTCTACCAAAACCATTTTAAAGATTGGCTTAAGTTCAGCCTATTTTGAGAACTCATGAAATCTCTTTATATGGTGATATTTATAATTTATGTGCAATGTTCCTAATCTTTATCATTTATATAATTAGAATACATTAATGTGGTTGTTGTAGATACATTTTTCTGCAGACAAGCATCACTGTGCATCCCAATTACAGCTGGGCCAGGGTAGTGTCCTCTGACCCATCAGTCTTCTAGCTCAGAAATGGCCTTGAAAGCAGCAACTTCAACTTGCCTTTACAAGTCTCTTCATCATAATTTTTCCTTCCAGAACTGTGTATGAGCTCTCATTGTTTTACTTGCTAGTTCAAAAGCCTCTCCACTGCCTGCTTTTAGACTTATTTCTGGGCCCAAAATAGCGGGATTGAACAGAAAAAGCACAGGGGATTTCTTGGGATAGAACAATGTCTTCAAAGGGCCTAGATGGAAAGGTCTCTGGGGACAGCACCACCTTCCTATTTGGTCTGTTGAATGCCCAGCTCAGTGGGAACTTGCTACAGGACAAGAGATCTTGCCAAAAGGCATTTGGGTGCAAAGCAAGACAGTTTTAGAGTAAAAGAGCTCAAGAGTTTGCTTTTCCTGAAAGAAGTGAAAAAGCTTTATTTGGGGGGAGAGGGTTGCTTGTTGGTTTTTTGTTTTGTTTTTGTTTTTTTGGGGTTTTTTTGTTTTGTTTTGTTTGTGGGTTTTTTGGTTGTTGTTTTTGTTTGGTTTGGCTTTTTTTTTTTTTTAACAGCAACATGACCCCTTCCATGTTCATGTGTCATTATTTCTGTGAAAACTTGAACTATCTCATCTGTGTTCAGGTTTGCAACATCAAAAGGACCATAGAAGAGTCTTCTTTGATGTTAAATTTTTCTGCTGATGCTTTCTGTGGTCAGGTAATACCACATGATTAATGTGAAAAGATTCAATTTGCTTATTTTCCCATGATCACTAGAAAAGCAAAGATGCCGTGCATCAGTGGGATATGAGATATACTCAATCAAGAAAATCCTCTGTATTAGAAAACATATTTTTCACTTTCCGAAAATCAACCCTGATGTATTTTCTTTGGTTTTCTTTCTTTCTTCTGGTTTTTTTTCTTTCTTTCTTTCTTTCTTTTTTTTTTTTTT
>VZRN01005011.1:803977-845103 GCA_013397935.1 Dasyornis broadbenti
TTTAAATGTGTGTGTTTGCATAATTGCTTAATATTAAAGAGAGCATGGTTTGGTCATTTAGTTAGTAAAATCAGGCCTTGGGACTGGGAAGAACTGGCTCCTCTCACTCAGCTCAGCTATTGGCCAGGACAAGCAAGTCCCTTTGCCTTTCTTTAAAATAAGGATAATGGTTCCTCCATTGTAAAGATGTGAGATCTGCTGCTGAAAAGCAGTACATGAGAGTTAGGTAATATTATTTCTGGCTCTCCTACAAATGTGCTTAGTGTTCAGTTTTCCCATCTGTAATGTGGGGATGTTAGAACTAATCTACCTCCCAGGGTTGTTTTGCTTAATTCCATAAAGTACCTGAAAACCTCACATGGAAAGAGTTATAGGAGCACAAGGTTTCTTAATAAAGCTCATTCATGAGTAATGTATTTTTGAAGTAAGTGACTTGAACCTTCACCCATAGTTGGAAACCAACATGAGCCAAGTCTTCTTTGTTGTTCAGCAAAGGTTGGTTGATTTTTTTTTTCCTTTACATATTTAATTCTCATACAGCTTCACATCTCTGGTTTCTGGCTATGATTGAAAGCAGAAATTCCAAATACCACAAGAGAAGACTGGGGTTTTTTACTCTTTTTTCCTGCCCCTCCCAGAAGCTGGAAGTTTTGAAACGTATAGGAGTCTTCCCCACCATCCACAGTTCTCAGTCCCCTCCTGCAGAGATAGGTGTCAAGTAGTTTTCTCTGAAAACTGAGACTTATTCAGACACAACCTGTACCCTGCACCCTTAGGGACCTGCTCAACCACCTTGAATGTGACAAGTGACTCTCAGGTGTAGCAGGGCTGCTCTTTTCAGACAACCACTAGGTGCCTTATCAGCACTGATCTGCCCTGCCTTTAGCTATACAAGACCACATTCAGTCTCATCTGCTGCACTGTTATTGTTGTTGATTACTGCACAGAGCATGGGGAGGCTCTTTAGAAGCTCTGCACAAATGCTGAGGCTGAGATGGTCTTTATGTCAAAGTGCCATGAGAGAAAATTAGCCAAAACTCATTTATCTCAGTGTCAAAATTCCTACTAACTGGGGAGGAAGCAAAGTTGGATCAGGCTGGAGGCTGTCAGGGAGCCTCGCCATCACACCATGGGATGTATTACAAACCCGGATTTGCAGGATCTCTGCCTGAAAATAATCCACACTCGGAGTGCTCTGCACATATCATTTGATGTGTGTAACAGAGGGATGGTGCCAGGAGCACAGAAGCTAACTTGGAGCTTGGGGAAGTTTTCAATCGGTTTTGCCAGGGTTTCCCTCAGTGGGAAGGCAAGGACAGCTTTCTCCTGCCCCCTCCTGGTGCAGCCCTCAAATGTGGCTCTGGAAGCAGTAGGTTGGAAAAATGGCACCTTCATTTTCCAGGGGATTTGCATCTGGCATATATGGCAAAGTTGGTCTTTTTTCATGGCACTAAAAGGAGGTGTTATCATTATTTTTTTTTTTTACTTCTTGACATTGTAAATCCAGTTGAGCTCTGAAACGAAACCGAAGCTAAGTCTGGTCAATGTACTTGCAGTCGAGTGGAAAGAAAAATTTAGAGTATTTCAGGTGTATGATCTAATGCCCTTCATCATGGCAGTACACAGCCTTAGGAAATATTCTGTATTTCTTTTCAAGCTGGTATGATACTTAGCCAACCAAAGAATAATGTAGTGCAAATAATTTAAAGAAGGTAGATAAGATTATGTAGTCCTCAACCAAATATCAGGACTCCATTCTAGGGGATAGCTGCAAATCCAAAATTTCTCCTCAAGAGCAAAACTTGGCATTGGGTGCAATGCTCCCATCCTGCACTTAAACAAAAGGCAGCCCCTGGGCACTGCACTCCATGGAGGGACAGGGCTCTTGGGCAGTGCCCGGGCTCCTGAGGTCTGCGGCACTATCAGGTGCACAGACCAATGAAATCTTAACTTTTCCAATGGTTGCCCGCAGCAGCAGTAAATCAATGTCTAATAAGTCAAAATAGCTACTGTATGGAATCACTTCACACTTAAACACTTTTGGATTGAGCACAGTGTTAATACAGTTGAACACAAACTAAAACAGAGCTGCCTAGAAGTTGGCATCTTAAATCGGGGCTATCAGTCTCCCTTCATATCTGCATTAAGTTATTTCACTTTGTAAAATAATTATCATTCACAAAACCAGAAGAAGATATACAAGGATTTTCAGGCCTTTTGGTTACCTTATTTTGAAATAAGTATAAGATCTTCCTGTCTGTGGACTCAAAACTGTGTTCTGTTTTTGATATAAGTTCTCTGGATGTCAACATGTTTCTGCAAAAAAAAAAAAAAATTCACAAATTGAGAATTCTTTAATCACAGAAAAAGAACTGATTAAGAGTTTCTCACTGTTTAGTTAAGTATCTGTCTGTTCCTTTATCTTGCCTAATATATGTCTATTGCAGAGGCTGAGTCTTCTCCATTTTCTAACAATTTTGTAACATCTATTTTTTTTTTTTTTAAAGTGAGTTTCAACCAGCTGTGATTACGCTGCATGTTCTGCAGAGAAAAGCTGTCTGGAAAGCTGTCTGAGACTGTTTGTATTTCCTGTTAAGCTGCTGAACTTTCCATCAAGTCCCATGTGGTTGTCCAAACTGTTGGGAGCACTCTTTCTGCACAGCCATATACCAAGCTGAGCTGAAGTAGGTACTCACTAGGGTGTTATCTTTCTTCAATATATGTGTTTGAAAAGCACATCTTGCAGCTAATGATACAGATTTGTCTCTTTAAAAAATAATACCTCTTTCTTTAATGTATTTTGGCTGAGTAATTTCTGTGTGAAATTGAGCAACTCAGCTCCCTCTGGGTACCAGGCTTTCTGTACGGAGCTGGAGAAAGGTGGGTGATGTTTTGTGGTCCTCATGGCTGTGTAGCTGCAGCATTGGAAGGGGGACAGAAAACCACATCATTTCTGCTACATAGGTAGTATCAGAGACAGGAAAAAGAGGCAGGACTTGCCATTTTCTTTAGTCACGTCCAGTAGTTTTAAGAAGGTCTGGCTGCACAAAGCTTTCTCTATCTGAATGTTGGTTTTTAGAGAAATTTCCAGAGAGTAATTCCTTTCACTAAGTTTCTCTGGGATTTTCCATTGCAGGTTGTATCTGGCCAGTTTTTGAAGGGCTGTGACTCTCTGATCCATTTTGGTACTATCCAGATGCGTCAGTGTAGCTGTTGAAGCTGAAATGCACAGAAAGGTCTGAATAAAGCCACAAAAATTTT
Source organism: Dasyornis broadbenti (assembly GCA_013397935.1). Classification (NCBI taxonomy): domain Eukaryota; kingdom Metazoa; phylum Chordata; class Aves; order Passeriformes; family Dasyornithidae; genus Dasyornis; species Dasyornis broadbenti. The sequence goes on from VZRN01005011.1 coordinate 807,239, forward strand.
GGGAGGTGAATCATTTGTTCACCACTCAAAAATTCTGTTATGGGTAGACTTTCGAAGAAATTTTTCCATAAATTTATGTTTATATGCAACAGACCACAAAGACAAAACAATTTCAAATCAAACAAAACAATTTCATCAGACTGATGAAAATAACTTTTTTTTCTCATAGTTCTTTTCATCAACAAACAGACATGAGCTTCACTTCAGGGCAGTGTGAATGTTTTTTCTCCCTTCAAGTTCACCTGGCCAACTGAAAAATTAGTTATTTGCACAGGCATGGTTGTGAATCATCTTGACTCAGATGTGTCCCTGCTGGGGAGGACACGTTAGCCCCTGCCACCTTTGCATGGTGCTTTGAATTTTCAAGTTCACCATAATCCAGTTTGGCCTCAAATGACCTGAAAAATACATTTCTCAAAAAGCACTTGAACTGCTACAGGGCTTCAGGGCAGGTAAGTACTGAGATAGGTATTAGATAACCAGCACCTCAATTTCTGATCTCTCTCAGATACTGGAATAACAAAAAGCAGGCAGATGTGCCTTCTGGAGTAACTGAGCTATAGATGTTTTGTAACATCACATAATGTTCAAATTTTCATTCTGTTAGACCTTCTGCATAGCAGAGGTCCTATCTATCCTCACTACTTTTAGCATCATGACCATGACTTTTACTTGAATCATAGCACAGAAATGATAGCAATAGGTGGGACCTCAGGAGGTAATCTAGTCCTATCCCTCCCTAAGCAGCATCAGTGTGGTAGAACGGAACGGAACGGAATAGAATAGAATAGCATATACTCGACTAGACTAGACTAGACTAGACTAGACTGGAATGGAATGGGATAGGACAGGACAGGACAGGACAGGACAGAATAGAATAGAATAGAATAGAATAGAATAGAATAGAATAGAATAGAATAGAATAGAATAGAATAGAATAGAATAGACCAGTTGAAAGGGACCTACATCTAGTCCAGCTTCCCAACCAATTCAGAGCTGATCCTTGTGGCTCCTTTCCAACTCAGAATATTCTGTGATTCCAAGACCAAAAGTTAAAATCTGTTAAGGGCATTGCCTAAATACCCCTCAAACCCTGACAGGCTCCGGGCATTGACCACCTCTCTAGGAAGCCTGTTCCAGTGTTTGAGCTCCCTTTTGGTAAAGATTTGCTTCATAACATCCTGTCTAAACCTTCTCCTGGAATAGTTTTGAAGCATTCCTATGTATCCTATCACTGGATCTCAGGGAGAAGGGATCAGCACCTCTCCTTCTCTCTGTATCCCTTCCTTAAGAAGCTGTACAGAGTTATGAGGTTGCTCCTTAGCCCTCTTTTCTCCGAGGAACGGAAAGTGTTTGTGTAAAGAAGTCTTAAAAACTTCAATGATTCTACAACTTCCTCAAAAAATTAGTCTGCAATGCTTACAACTAGAAACTCTGTCTCATTCTGGGAGTTTTTTGGGTTTTATCAGTTTTTAAATTTTTTTTTTTTTAAAAATCCAGCCTAGATGTACAGTTATTGGAATTGTAGTACCATCAGCATGTCCAGTGGCTAATTAGAGTCACTTTATTATTCATTTTTAGCTCACTTTCAAGTTTGGTCTAAAAATCTTTTCCTCTACTAGGTTGCATTGCTATACCAGATTAGAGGTAATTTTCTTGCACACATCCAGAGATTCTGCACTCAGAGAAGACCACACAGTCATCACATTTTCTGTTCCACATGTCATAGACTTTTATATTTCATGCTGTTACCCAATACTTTGCATTTGAATTAAGCAGAGCTTTTATTTTGGCTAAAATATATTTTCTGGAAAAGCATCTAATTTTGATATGAATACATCAGGAAATGGATAATCAATCATTTCCTTTAGAAGTTTGTCGCAGTGGTTAATCGCTGTCACTGTTTGAAAAATTGTGACCGTTTTGAATTTCTGATTTCAACTTCCAGTCACCGGTTCTCATTATGCTTTTCTCTGCCAGATGTAAGAACCCTTTAGTATCCAGTGCGTTCTTGTCTGGAAGTAACTACACAGTGTAATCAAGACATCACTCATCTTTTTCTTCACAATAAACTCAGTAGATGGGTTTTTAAATCTCTCATGGTCAGGTGTCTCCTTCATTCATCAGGTCAGTCTAACACTTGTTCTTTGTTGCTATTTCAGTTGTTTATAGAGATTGGTAAAAACTGGACCAGACTTCTGTGAGATGTTGTACTGTAAGGAGATAAAAACACATTACTGCTTACTGCTCTCTTGTTTGTAGGTATATGGATCATGGGAACAAGTTGTCCTTTTTTATAGTCTTTCTGGAATTAGTATTTACATGCTTATTTGCCCAATGGGATTCCCAAACCATTCTCCGGAATCACAGCTTTCCAGGATCCAGGGTCCTATCAGGTTTGTTTTGCTCTCTGCCTTATAGATCACCTTTGCAGTGACTGCATTTTGTTGAAATGGGCTCCCTTTAACCAGTGACCCAAAATACTCTCAGCATTAGTATTTTCTCCTCATCGTTATTTACCAGGCTGCTAATATTTGTGTCAGCCATCTGTCTATCAGTGCTGACTTTATATTCCCTTGCAGAGCATCAGTGAAAACGCTGAATAGCACCGAGTATACTTCAAAGCCCTGCGGAAAGCCAGTAAAGAATCCTCATTTGATGATGATCTGATTGACGCAGCTGGGTTTTGAGTTATGCTAAATAGCCATGTCTTAGCCATTTAACATAAGTTTCCTTCATGTTATATAGTGTTTATCTAGTAAGTATGTCATGCACTAAGTCTAAAGCCTCGAGAAAGCCTGCTACATCTGTACAGTTGGCTTTTTTTGCAGGCAGAACATGAAACAAGTTTTATTTGAGCTATTTTCCATAAACCCACATTGACTGGCAGTAATTAAAATCTTGTTCTTTCATGTTTTAACAGTTCAGTCCTGTCTCAGTTTTTCCACTTTTTTACCTGGGATTGATGTGAGGTTAGCTGCTCAATAACTCCTCTGTAATTGCACTTGATTTCCTGTTCTCCCTCTCTCCCCTTCTCTCTCTTTATCTCTATCTCTCACTTTCTTTTTATCCCCCAGGTTACTACCCTGCTTCCAGTCACCTGGAATCCCTCTGATATTAAAATTTATTAAAAATTAACATTAGCAAGCCAGAGTCCTCCTCAATCAAATATTTTAAGACCCCCAGGTGTTATTTATCCTGGTCTGCTGATTTAAAAATGTTTATCTCTACTGGATGATGTTTAACATCCTACTTATTTCCTAATGGCCTGGAAAGTACTTATACAACCTTGGTCTCATATAAACACCATCAAGATATTACTTTTCAAAATACCAAATGGAAACATTTATTGAGCAAGTCTGGCTTTTTGTATTGTTGTTTTCAATTTTACTGTAATGCAATTCAAACAGGCCTCAAAAAATCCTGCTCAGCATTGCCATTGGCCAGTTTTTCACAATCTCTTTATTTTCCAATATCAGTTTCTCTTCATTTCAGACAGTTGCTGTATTTCCCCATTTGTTGAATCTTTAAAACACTTCTGGTTTACCGCTGGGGTAGTTGAGCCTTAGCCAGTCTGTCCTTGATGATGCTGATGGACTGACTATTCTGAAAGAACTTCTGATTTCCATTCATGTTTTCCTCTCTGATTTCTTCCTCCCATTCACTGTTTTCTCATAATTTTCCTCAGCTGGAGGATATTAGCCATTGGGAAGCACCAGCTACAATTGTCTTAATTTTGTCCACTTTTAATTACCAGCTCTTAGGATAATGTCATTGCCAGCTGTATGACTGGCAAGCTACATTCTCTGTCAATCAGAAAGAGCTGCAAAATGAGTAGTTCATGTTGGATGCAGTATCTTTTCCTGATGGAAATGTGTAAGCACAGGTTGTCATCCCATCCCTTCCTCACTCTCATCTGGATGAACTGCATTGCACCCAGGATTAACGAGACCATTAAGATTTGTCCAGAAACACTGGTCAGGTCTGGGAATCATGCACTGGATTCAGGCCTGAACCTCACCTTCTCTGGAGGATAACACACATCAGGCTTTGCTTTTCATTTTGGCCTTATCTCACATTCGGTTCATTCCTCTCTGCCTAAATTGCTCCATATTCTGATGCTTTCCTCAGGGCTCACTGCTGCAGATGGTGTATTTATATTAACTTAAAGATTGCATTCCATTCCATCTTTCAAATGAGATTAATATATTTTTCAGGCCATTGTGGTTACCCGACCTGACCTCCTATAAACGCAGCCTATAATTCTTCACCCGGATTCCAGCATCTGGTCCTATAACTCACTTGAAACACAGCATGTCTTTTTTAGAAATGCATCTCATGGACATGTAAAGCCTCTGTCACTTGGATATTTTTCCTTATTTAGAATAACATCCAGTCTCTTGATGATGTGTAAACATCTCACTACCTATGGCTGTTTATAAGTGTGCAACAATGTCATACTTCTAACTGTGTTTCAATACCTGCCTTCTACCTAACTAAAATACTGCCCTTAGGTTCTTCCAAGTGGATTTTGTCCTAGCCATGCACATGGGATCTGGAAGTCACTGAGAGTTACAGATACTTAATGAAAGATGCATGATAAAAACCAAAATAATCCAATTGCTTATGGTGTCATCCTTTTTAGACACATGCAGGGTTTGACTGCTTGCTATGTTTGACATTTCTGTGATGTCTTTCAAATGAGGATGGAGATAGAGCTGCTGGAATTAGGAGGGTATTGTCATTTGCTCTGTGAAATGGACACATGTTCTTGTATATATGATTAGTGTCAGAAAACAGGAACTGGAGTAGAGTGTTCAACATCTTTACTAGTACTCCTGGGGTTTACACTTATTTTTTATTTCATTTAATTTCTTTTTCTATGTTGAGATTTTACACTGAACCCTAATATACTCCTGCAGAATGGCATTCTCTTGGGCCTATTTGAAATTCTTGATCTTTTCTGCATCTGTTTAAATCCTGCGTTCATGCACGTACAGTACAAGGTCAACCCTTTTGTTTGTTATTTTTATGGAGTTTAAAGAAAGTCCAAATACCTGACCGAGGTACCTGTCTGGTGCAGCCTTGTGACAGTTGCAAAATCTTCAGGTGCGGAGAGTCACATGATTAAGTGTTTCTTGAGGAATACAGGGAACCATAAAATCAGGGGTGTGCTTTGCAGCTAATGGGTAGTTCGGGCTGGCTCACCACTGGTCAGAATGCAGAAGGTGGTGAGTTGCCTGCTCAAAGGATACAAGACAAGCAATAAGAGCCCTGTGTACAGGGAGGTGAAGAGCTCACAAACAAATGACAAAGCTCAGCTCTTCTTAGGCTTATCACCTTCACATTCTTACCCCACAGCAGAGCTGACCAGCTTCAGAAGACCAAAGACTGCAAGTAAAGATGATCTGCCAAGAAAATTTTGAGTTATTTCTGCAGAAGTTACACTTAAGTCCGGTACTGGCACTTTCCAAGTAAATATTGAACCGTGCCCGCAATTCAGTGTTATTAGAGGTGTCACACTCCTCCTAGGAGGTTGTTGCTCATCTCAGCCTTAAAGTTGGGCTGCCTGTGGTGCAGCTGTCTGCACTGCTAAAATCCCAAGAACTTGCTCATGAAAGGTCTAGTTTTGGAATGGCTACAGTTAGCCCTGAAATTATAATTACTTTTAAATTTTATCTGCTACTTTTTTTTCCCCCCAAAAGATAAACTCCCTTCAGACATTTGAAGGGATTTTGTTATATTTCTGATACATTTATTGGTGTGAATCTTTGGGGAGAGTCTGATGTCTAAAGGAAATTTATTATTAAGAACTAGCTATACTGTTTCCCAGCAGTGAGCTTGTTACTGACACATCTTCATCTAAACTCTGTAATTGGTAATTATGTTTGTCTGACCTACATTCTTCTGCATAATTGTACTGAGATATGGTATCTTTCAATTCCAGTTGTGAAGTGTTGCTGGACAGAAGCTTTCACCCTCAAAAGGCAGTAGCATTTTTGTGGTGGAGGATGCATCTTTTAAAAATATATGTAGCACTAGAATCCTGTGGGGGTAAAAAGCAATGTTGAAATAAGTTAGATATAATGACATGATTTTTCAGAACCTAGGAAACTAATGGTCAATTAAGTCCCAGTGGAGGGTATGTATTAGCTTCCTAATTTGTTTTGGATCCATGACTGGAATGTGTACGCACATGCTATTCAGTCTGGAGCATTCATGTGAAAGATCCTTTGAGTAATTTAACAGCTACAAATGGTACTTCCATCTAAAATTGTTATTATATTGTGTTTCTGCACCAATTGAGTCTTCAGTAAGAGATCTGATGATCAGCTTAGAAAATTCCCTCTCCTATCAATTTTACCATCAAAGAAATAAAAAATCAGATTTCTTCTGAGGTTCTTCAGAGGATAAAAAGCTTTCCTTTCCACTTAACAAAAAATTTATTTCCTGTAAATAACATGGGAAATATCTTTCTTACTGCTTCACCTCAGAAGTTTTTTAACATTTTGCACCCATGAAGACTGGAAGAGCTAGTGGATTATTAGCAATTACCAGTATGTGGACTAGATAATTTGACCACAAACCTTGTTTCTGAGCCTTTCACTCTCTGGCTTACTGACCCAAAAGTTTTTCATCTGTTCCTTGGGGGCTACTGAGAATTCTGATATTTTCTCCATCTGTTTCTCGAAATTTCCCTTGTGAGCACTCAGTATGTTTCCCTGTTCCTTCCAGATGACCCTCTCTTGCTGTTCCCACTGGGTGTCATAAACTCCATGACTCCTTCCAAGAAACGTTAAGGTGAGTCGCATTTTATTTATTGTGCTGAGTAATGCCATTAACACGTTCCAAATTGATCCATCAAAGAAGTCAGCCTGGAGAGCCTGCTCAGTGAGCAACTTCAGGTCAAATATTTAGGTGGGGCACTGCCACTCACCTGAGCATTCTGTGAAGTTGTTATTGAAGTGTTTAATCAAAAATACCCCTTTGGACCCTGCTGGAGTTGGTCTATTCCATGAAGTCAACCAGCTGCTTCTTTTAGAGCACCCCTCTGAAATGTGAGCACAGGACAGGGAAATGGTTGTCCCACCAGATCATTCATCTGGAAGAGACATTATTAATAAAGGGTGATAGACTTCACATTGATTTGGGATGAAGGGATGTCTATTTTATAGGTGGTTTGTTTTCTCAAGTTTTGAGCCCAGTGTTGAGCCCCTGAGCACAGCCTGGTAGAGGCTGAATCTTGCTGTAGGGAAAGTGGACAATGTTGACACTTCCAATGGCTGCAATGAATGCAATCTCTTTGTCTGCAGGAAACCAAAGAAATAATAATAAAAAAAAAGCAGGTGCGGATAATTCCTTGTGATGTATTAGAAATATGAAAGCTGCTGTCTGGAGCTTCTCAAAAATTGCTTCTTGTCCTCAAGCTGTCTGTGGGGAACAAGAGACAGCTATTTGTTCCCTAAAACCCCAAAGAGGTTAATTTAATAAAAAGTTATACTAAACCTATTTCTCCCTACATATTTTGCTATGTGACTCCACTGAAACTGTGTTGTTCCTCTTGATCCTGTTTTCTTCCAGCTGTGCATCTGCCGTGGTCTGCACATACCATAATGTTTCATCATCCACTCTTGGGGAGCGTGGGGAGCAACCCTAACAGGAGTCCCAGCCGCAGGAGTGCTGGGCAAGCTGGACGCCTGGCGCACGGGGGAGAATGGGAAGAACAAGTCCATAGAATGACAGTGTTCCTGGTTACCAGGGAAACAATCCTAAATTGGAACATTTTTTTTCAATCAGAATATTTGTTTTCATTTGAAGTATTTTGATAAGGAGTTTAGTTTTTGATTTAAAAGTAATAATTTTCATGGGGACATGAGTTTTAAAATTCTTGCCTTTTTAAAAAATCAGTATTTATAACATACCAATTTCATTTAGAAAAAATATGGTGAGCTAAGTCATCATCATCTTTTCATAAACACCTAACCTTGTACATAACTTCATGGAAATACAGAGATTGTTGATGGTGCTGGAGGGACTTACAAGAGTCCATTGGTACAGAACAGGATCAATCACACCTGAGTTTCCCCCAACAGGTATTTGTTTAACATACTTGCATGGAAGCTCCCATTGTGGAGATTCTCCAGTCATCTTAGGTGATCTTACAGCTTCCCTACCCCCGCAGTTAGTAAGTCTTTTCTGATATCAATCTAATCTTTGTCACAATTTTAAAACAGTTAAACACAAATGTTGACTTCACTCTGCAAAGCTATCTTTTGCATGTTTGCAGATCATTATGTATCCCCAGTGTCTTCCAAATACAGTAATGTCAACATTACTTTCTTGGTCAGAGGTCTATAAATCCATGACCTTTCATGCTTGTTCTCTTCATGCTCTGTATCTTTCTGGAAGTGTCATGCCCACGGCTCACATGAATGGTTTTATCCCAGCATGCACATTTCTGATTGCAGAAAGGATCCTACTTTTTAAGCAATATCTGCATCCTTTCCTTTGAGCTGAACAGATATCTCACTATATCCAAAACTGTGTGTTTAAACATATTTTACCCTTCATGCCTATATAACAACAATATTTTGACAATGTAATTCGTCAGTAGCATCCTCCTGTTAAGAGCTATCATCTATAATCTGAAGAAGTGATACAAATCTTAAGTACTCATAACCCTCTTGACTTGCTCATCGAAGATGATCTTACGTAGCCTTCACACCTGCCATTTCTCTGGCATTTTCCTCCACAGTATCCATTTGATGCTCATTAGGTTTTCAAGTTATTTTCCCAGCTTTTTAACTATGTGTGCAATCTTGTATTCTAAATAGGGTTGTTTATGCCCCATGTGTTTCAGTGAGTATTTTGGTAACAGTACACAAGCAGGCGATATATTTGTCCTACACATCTTTGTCCCAGCATTCTGCAGTTCCTTCCCACTCGTGCCTGAAAATTGGAGTACACTGGTTTTTTTCTTCATCTCATCATTGTTGTTGTATTTTTTTACCCTCTAGCATTTTTAGAACATAACATTTTCATGTAAGTAGAGTTAATTATGTAACAGTAATTTATCTCAGATAAGATCATTTATTTTTGTTTCAATTTGGCAATTAGAATGCAGAAAATTTCAGGCTTTGAACCTTGCCTTTTATGTCAAGTTGTCTGCCCACAACTGATGAGTGTAAGTATCTTATTTGCTTCAGAAAAGGAAGTGAAAAAAGTACCATCTGCAAATTTATTGGGAATTTAAATATCTTGGAGGTATGGCTGAAGAAGTAGATCATGGAGTAGTCAAAGAGTTGTTCTGTAATAGTGACCACAGAGTACCATGATTCAGCATCCTAAGAACCATTATCAAAGGGCATCAAGAATAAATGTAGGTACTGCTTCAGACCCACCAGGTTAAAGTGACTGGCCAGTGTCTGTGATGGACAGAGAACTGCATGGCAGGGAACCTAAATGAACCTTTTTTGCTCAGGGATCACAGTTTACTGGCGTTCTTTGAAGAGGTCAGCAAGCATGTGGATAAGGGAAAGCCAATATGTACAGGCTACCTGGATGTCTAAAAACTCTTTATAATGCTTTTATGGGAACTGAATAATGGTTGGAGAAGAGGAGGGACTGTTGCATGAATTAAAATAGCTTAGAAATGTGTAAAATAGCAGAGTAAATGGCAACTCTCACAGTGGACTGCTTAGAGGGATATGTAGAAATGTGAATGGCAAGTCTCACTATTGAATACTAAACATATCTGTTTTGACCTCTGATCTTATAACCATGCCTGTCTTCTAATTTAGTCAGTGCACCATGTGCTTGATCCAGGACTCCTGACTGAATGGCAAGTCTTACCTCATATGTCCTAAATATGCTGCTTCCACATGAACTCCTTTAAATGTGACTTCATCTAGACTGTGTTTGTTAGGGAATCAAAACCAGTGGGGACTCAGTGCTCTACTGCTTCATTAGGAAGCCCAGTTTTGATCCAGTATTTCCTGGCTGCCTTCCTACAAATCTGGATTTTGATCTTGTGTCATCTTTAGGATATGGATGTTATATTATCTTTAAGAGATCTTACTGTAGTGGTACAGAGCAAGCACACTGGCCCAGTAATGCCGGGATGATCTGTAGTGCTCTGCTTTATTCTTTTAATCTTATGGAAAGCATCTCTAGATATTCATCTATCTGTCACCTCAGTGACAGAATTACCACAATCACAGACCCTGATTTAGGAATTCTCTCCTTGTTGGCAGAACACCGTAAGTCCCATGTTCTCTATGAACTGCCATGGCACTGCTGTGCTATGGAGGATGTTACTCACTGCACTGTATCTATTGCTGGCAGATTTGACTGTCCTCATCAAACCAATCAGCTGACAAATAGAATGTATTGCCTTGAACGTCAGAGTAGATTTTTCTAACTAGGTCTAGCTACTGAGCATATGCAGGAGCCAGAATAGCAGTTGCCTGCCTTTATTTCATCCTCCTCCTCTGACAAAGCTAAACTAGCTGATGCTCCCTACCCAACATGATCTTTCAGGCCTTTTAGCATCCTCTATTCAAACAACTTCTAACTCTCATAAACAGAAATTGTAGTTTCTTCAAGCCTGCAGGGCGGGGATGATGGAGAAGAATTACCCAGGGCGTGTAGACCCTTGCACATATGTGACTTAATGGATATCATGCATTACCAAGAAATATAACCTCTAGATATCTTCTAAAATGTACCTTTCTGACCTTGAACAACCACAGAACAGCATTCTCATGACACTCTAAGCCGTACATCTAGAAAGGATTATAACTTCATCTGTGTCCACTAAAGCAGAGTCTTTTGAGCTGTTACTTTGAAATATTAGCATTGCTGGCTCTCTGCTGATCTGCAGCAGAGCTCCTTGGTATGCAGAAAGTCCTGATGACACATAGTCCTGATGACCATCACTCCTACACACAGGCAGTGGCAGATCTAGCTCAGCATGGCAAAGTTTTGTTTTGGGACCTGAGTGACTCAGAGAGGGGGACATTCCCAGGGATACACAGTGCTGAGGGACATGACAGCACTGTAGTACTGTGAGTAATGCATCTATTTGGTGTGCTTTCTTCACACAGCCAAGTTTAAATCAGTCACCAGATTGGGGCTGAGGGAAGAATATCTTTACAGCAGGTACCAACACCTGTCTCTGTTTCCTATAGTTTTGTCCTCATCTGCAGCATGATGCACAGTCCATTTCCTAAGGACTGTGTGTTTCAAATCATGTCCACTGTATCCACCTATATTAAGTGGCTAAATAACAGTTATCAGCATTACTAATCTAAGATCACTCACGCAGTTTCACCTACAAATGCCCGTGAGTCACAGTGAACCACGCCCCACCCCCAACAGGCTGTGTCATTAATTTATCCTGTATGTGTCATTTTGCATGGTCCAGTCTTGAAGCTTTTAATCTTTGATGCAAAAATATAAATTGGGTTTTGAGAGCTGGTTTGTGATTAGAGATGTCTAGGGCTGGGGGGAAGGTAAAGGAGAAATATGTATTTCTTTCCTTACTCGCTTTTCATATGCCATGGCATGGACTGTAGAAACTTGGTCCTGATGACCCAGGTACAATGTTCCAATTCACTTTTGCCTCTCCCTTGAAGAGGAAGCTGTAGCTCTTCAGCAAAAGGTAAATAACCCTTTTTCCTCTGACCCAGAAATACTTACATGAGTCATAATGTTCTAAATGTGCCTGTTGGTGTAAAACTACACGCTGATGTGAAATCCTTCTTTGGCTTTCAAGGTTGTTTCAGAACAAAGTGGATTATAATTCTGCACAAATGTTTTACTTTGCTGTCCTTAGAACTGGGGACGAAGGGACCTATGTGTGATTTTATTAATGCAGAGCAAATATCTGACTGTTTACTTCCAGTCTTGTAACTGCACCCTGGCAAGGAAAGGAAAGGGAGATGAGGAAAGGAGACTGCAGAGATTTAAGCAATTCTGACAAGGACAGAAAAGAAATCAGTACTTCTAGAGAGTCTCTGTCTCCTAAATTTCTCTGTAGTGCCTACTGGACCATCTGTAATCCCCACAGAGCAGGATCTTCAGAACTATTGGAGAGGCCACTGAGACTTGAAGTCTTTTATAATTTGTCTTCCTGAGCCAGAGAGATTCCCCTGAAGTACCTTAATGTTATTCAGAATAAGGTTATTCTGACCCAGTTAAGCAAAGGGAAGTCGCCTTCTAATGAACCCAGGTGGGCACAACACCATAGCTAAAACTTGCCTTAAAACTTCAAGTTCCTTGAAACAAACTCCTTTGTGAGTGGAATTAGAGTAGGAGAGAAGGGGGCAGACCAAACTGAACAATTGCTGGGAAAATGAAAATTATATAGGGCCAATAATGTGTTTATCATAAAGAAGAGCTGGCTAAAAGCTGTAGGAGGACAGTGACAGCTTGCCAGGTTTTCTTGTGTTTTTTTTTTTTTTATCACTATTTTAAAGTTTCAGAAAAATTATCTGTTCTGTAGATACTTTAAAGATACTTTAAAATATATGGTAGTCAGCATAGCCTCTTGCAACTCTGGAGGTGCTGCTCTTTCTGTCTCTGGAGAACCTGTGACCCTGCAGGTCTCAGGTGAAATCCTTCTGTAAGTACAAACAGCCTAATGTGGGCTTTACAGAGTTGGGAGATGCTTAGCAAGTTTTGCAGCCTGGATCTGAACCTTGAGTGACTACAGGAGGGAAGGAGGGGAGTAAAGACACCAAATGGCACTATCATAATTATTCAGGAGGTATTTAAGGCAGTGCCATGGATTCCATATTGCCTTGTGCTCCCCTTTGTAAGCAGAGCCATGAAGACAAGAGTTCCTCATCATCCTGCAGATCTAAACTTGAGTTATGAGTACCAGGTAAGCAAACTGTGAGGCAATCCTCAGTGAACCAAGAAATTAGGACTAAATAAGCAATTGGATCATGACAGACCTCAAAAATTGGAGGCAAGCATGTTAATATACATGAAGGTTTTAAAGGTCTATACATGCCTCTTTCTCCTGTATTGAAATCCACATCATGGACCATAAAGTACTGTCAGAAACTTAGGAGCAATAGTGAAGGGTGTGAAACTGAAATTATCATATGTTTCTGGATAAGAGCAAGAAAGAGACAGTTCTGCTGATGTCTAAGGACCCTGTGATAGGTAGAAATCTCCTCTGGAGAAAACTCACCAATGGCTCCTGGAAAGCAGATTATGACCCCAGAGTACAGAGAGAGAGGGCAACCAGCAGCACCCCTCCCAAAGAAGTTCCCTCCACATTCAAATATGGTTGTCAGCTCAAAATTTGGGTCTATGCATGGATACCCTGACTATGAACCAGATTTAGCAGTTGGGAAGACAGTGGTACAAGATGTTAATGATCTGCTACAGGCATGAAGCAGAGATGAGGAGATCTTGCTTCCTAATTCTTGTGCTGATTTTTTAGAATGGTGAATTGAAGAAGAAAAGAGAAAACCTGATCACAGAGAGCCTGAATTGTGCTTACACCTGATGGTGAAAGGATCTGGGTTTTGCTATGGAGAAATGATCATTAGAAAAGATGTCTTTGAGCCAAGATCAAACAGAAGGGCTTTAAGCAGTGAGAACAGTGTGATTTTTAAATTTTTTTTTCTTTAGAATTGTTTTTATGCATACTGTAAGTGCTGTACATTGGTGCCATCTACTGTCTGGCCTGGGGCTGTCCCTGCCTGGATCTTTGAGGGAGACACCAGAGTTGGGTGTAGCAAAAGTGTGCAGAAAAAGCTCTACAATTCTCTGTTGATGCATAAAAAGAAAAATCATAACTACCTGTCCTGATGAAAGCAGCATCGATTTAAAGAGAACAGAGCTGTTAACCAGTGATACATCTCATTTGCCTTGGAGGTAGGACAGAAACATGGCAGAGAATCCCTTTGGCCTGAAGGAAACAAGAAGGAATCAGCTGGATTCCTTAACTGTGTCCATGTGCTCTGGCACAATAAGTCTCATCTGATCCCATACAGATGCCAACAGCACTGACACACTCTGAGAGACAGGGGAGGAGATCCTGCAGCTTTTGCAATGCTGAAGGCATATGGCTGCTTCCCTAGGGTCAAAGCAGAGGTTCATGTGGCATCTGTGCCAGGAGACTGGCACCAGAGCATAGCCCCCAGCTCACACCCGGCAGCCGCTGTGATTGTCACCATGAGCTGGCCACTGTGCACTTCTGAAACTCCTCTTTGCATGTCAGGGCTTCTCTGTAGTCCATGTCTCTTTTAATGTCATTACCATAACCCACCCGTAAAGCTTTCATGATGATCCATTAAGCTCCTGCTCACAGTTGCTATAAAACTAATACATTTAGGGGGTGTCTCCATCAGCTGGTCTGAGCTGTACAGCACAGCTCACATCATCACAGCTAACTCAACTGAGGCTACTCCAGAAAACTTTGTCTGTAGGGAAGGTGGGAGAATGATGTTCAAATGTGAAAGAGGTTTTGGTTGTACATAGGGTTTTGCAATCAGGGGCCTGAATAATGAAGCAGATCCTCACATTATGTCAGATCCTTAAGTAACCATAGTAATTGTGAAAACTCTCTTAATCTAGAAAAATAATTCAGATTAGATTTTAGTAATCTGTATGTATCTTTAGTTGACCTATAGGATCCTTATTAAGAGCCTGTATGCTGCCTCACATTTAGCAGTAGTGGTGCTTTCAGTGAGCAAAAATCCAAATTTTTGGACAAAAAATCCAGAAATTCTGACAAGGGCAGAGAGAAGCAAAAAGAGAAGTTAAAAGTTTCCAGGACAAGAAGGGTCTGACCTAAGAGAATGGAAATTCAGCAGAGTATGCTTTGTGCCTTGCATCCTCAGAAAATCTTAAAGAGGAACACTTAATAAACTTCAAGGACTGTAAATTTAAAATCTGAAATTAAATGTCTTTATATCACATATTGATGATCTCATTTATTGTCCAAAGAAGTGTCTGAGACGATGAGAGGGTATGATTGACAGTCAAATGACTTAGACACTCAAGTGTGCACTGCAGCATCCAGATTGTCGGGAATTGCTCAGTTTGGTAACAGTGATCCCTTCAGGTGGGACAGCCACAGGGATTAGGAGCAGGATCAGGACCTGACATCCTTCCCTGGTAGAACAGGAATAGGGTTAATGTTCCTCTCAGTCCAAGGCATTTGTTCTTATGGGCCATCAAACTGGTTATTTACAGGATCCTTAGCACCACTGTGTTTAAGGGTTTCTTCAATACATTGTGCCCTCTTTGTGAGTGTGCTCTCCTCCTTTTACAGGCAACAGCAGCCAAAATCCCGAATCCCAGGTTTGTGACCAGCCACCAAGCCAGTGTCCAGGCAGTAAGAGCAGAGCCAGCAGCAGAAAAATGGTCCCTTCCTATAGACCTGTCCAGAAGAAAAGGGGGATAAGTACTTGAAGACAGACACAGTGTTTGCCTGACTCACAGTTTAAGGTGAAGTCTCATTTAATGACACAGGTTTCCCTGTTTACTTTGTGACAGAGATTGTCTCAAATATTTTCAATCTGTGGGTAAATGCTGACTTTTCTAACATGTCGTTCTGAAGCCTCGTTTGATCATTATGTTTACAAGGTAATCTCATAACCAAAGACTCTTTTAAGAGCTTATGGAGTGCCTGAGTTCAAAAAGATCTGTCTTAGTTTCTTCTGCTTCAAATGAAGATCAATACCTGTCATAAACATCCCAAAGCCAATTCCTGTCCCAGGATAAAAACTTTTGTATGTAAGAATGTATATATTTGTTATTATGGACATTATCATTTAAAACCACACAAATAAAAAGGATTTCATTCTCTTCTTTAGAAGTTATGGAAAATTGCCATTCTTAATAATTCAGTTTTATACAAACTGAACATAACATCTTTCTGAGAACATGAGAAAAAAGAATGAAATTTTTCTCAGAGCTGCAAGTCAGTGGAGACTGCCTTTCAGGAGAAGAAACCTGAGTTTCCCACTGGGAGCTGATCCCACATATGACTTTTAAGAAGACCAGCCACGGCCACCAACAGATACACTGTCAGAGCCAAACATAAGCCTTCGGGGGAATGTGATCTGACAAGCAGCTGCCACTACTGAAAACTTTATTTGTAGACCCTGACATCTGGCTTCTTCAGCTGCCAAGCTTGGCCTCCTCCAAGGTGCCGCAGGAGACACATCGCTGCAGCAGGTAGGAAACCGGGAGGACAAAGATCACAATTTGATGTGACTGGGAAGTAGGAGATGAGCTTGCCTGGACGTAAGGCACTAATTTGCAAGCCTTTTGTGGCATTTTTTATTTTCTGCACATTTGCTCATGAGTTTGCAGTTCTATATGCATAAATTATTGTAGTAGAAGAAGAGAAAGGGGAAAGAAAGGAATGGGAAGGGTCACACCAGATCTTTCAATCTATGTTTGTATATTCAAAAGGTTGATATAATTTGATGTGGTTTCAAACCAGAGCTCCAAATCCAGTGCCTTGCTACATCTGAAAAGGATGTGCCTGCCAGTATTAAAGGTATCAGCAGAATGAAATTAGATTGGGCAAATGCATTAGTGGTGAAGGTTAACAAGGCGGTGGTCTCTTGAGCCACCCTGAATGTCATGACTAAGAGACTTCCCTGAGCTCAGCATGGCAGTGTTCTGGTCCATTCTGGAGCTCAGCTCCCTGCCAGTCTACAGTGGTTTCGTTTGACACACAGACCATCAGCACTTCAGTCCTTTATAAGGTGTGGGGGAGACCAAGCTGAGGCTTTTTCAGATAGTGAATAAGTCAAGATTTTATTTCAAGAGGGGGTTGCTTGAGAGCTGAATGGTGAGACAGGGTGAAGAGAAGTTCATGTTGCTACACTAGGTGTGACTGCAATGTCACAGTAAGAACAAGGTGTTTGTTTTCCCTGGCTTGCCCGCTGCTGCCTGTACAGGGAAGGAGGAAAAGACCAAGATGAGTCACGCTTTGAAAGCAGGATTTCTTACTCCTTCCTCTGAAGTGTCTGTTCCCAGTGTGGGAGAGAGGCTAGGTCACTGGGTTCAGAGAAGAAACTACTTTGAGCTAAGTCTTGGCACCATGCAAAGATCAGTTTTCCAAAAAGGTTTAAATGGTTCTTTGCTTTATAATAATTTCTGCATATAATTGACTGAACTGCTTTGTTCAAAACTTGGCTCCTACCTAGACCTCAGTAAGGAGAAAAAGTAATTGCCTGACTTTAAATACTCCCCTGTTTATAATCCAAACACTGCAGCATGGAACCATTGCATGAGAACTAGGAAGTAAACCTGACTACAAGCCAGCCCCTCACAAATGTGAAACAAATGTCAGCATTTCATTATCCAAGATAAAATGTAAAGCAAACAGATTCAGAGGTAATTCCATTTTTAACCTATCTCATTGAAGGATAGAGGTATTCCTTGCAACGCAGAAGAGAAAATTTACTATAAATACTTTATAATGGTGAAATCATAGAATGGTTTGGGATGGAAAGGACCTCAAAGATCATCTAGTTTCCAGCCCCATGCCTTGGACAGGGACACCTTCCTCTAGACCAGGTAGATCAGGGCCCCATCCAATCTGGCCTTGAACACTTCCACAGATGGGGAATCCACAACTTCTCTGGGCAACATGTGCCAGTGTATCATGACACTCAGAGTGAGGAATTTCTTCCTTGTAGCTAAGCTAAACCTGCCCTGTTTCAATTTAACACCATTACCCCTTGTCCTATCATTCCATGACCTTGTAAAACATCTCACTCCAGCTTTCCTGTAGGCCTCCTTCAGTTACTGGAAGGCTGGTATAAGCTTATGGGTCTTCAGCAAACATATTTTATATCCAGTATACAGAATTATTGCCAGAAATTATGAAAGGTTAAACAGCACATTTTAGTATCTACCACGAGATGGCAGAGTTGGACTTAGAACAATTATATTTTTGTGTAAACCAATAAATGAAACTTCAGAGTAAAAAAAATATTTGTGTCTGTAGAAAAACAAACAAGAGCCAGTCATTAAAGAAACATCTTCCCATGGCATGGAATTGCACATCTGTATAAAACCAATAGTAGCAAACAAACAGATCTGACTAGACCTAAAGTCAGACAATGAATTGTGGGCTCCCTCCTGAATACCCTGGCCACAGTGGAGGGAATTACCTGGATGGTGATGTGTAAGAGAATTTAAGAGTGATTTGGTGGTGCCTCTGTTTTATTTTTTTTACAAGGTCAGGCAAAGCAAAAAGCCAGCCAGCAGCCACTGAAAGTTAATTCCAAAGATGCCAGAAATGCACAATACAAACAGCCAGTGTTACCAATAAACTTCCACAAACACATTTACCGTAAAGAAAACATCTGTCACTTCTTGAGAAGTGCTGACCTTTACAGATTGTCTGTCCTAAGCAGCTCCATCCAAAAATAGTGTCTTCCTACAGCTCCTGTTGTGTCTCCCACACAAAAAAGTTGCTGTCTTAGGGGTATCCTGAGAATCAGATTTCCTGTGCTTCAAAATGGTGGCATGTTCCCCAGGATGCTAATGACCAACAGAATGATGCAGAATCCTGTGGGGAAATTTGGCTCTGTATACACATCTTAGGACTGCTCTGAAACCATGTGCAGTCTCCTTGGCTGTGTGAACTTTGGTTGTTGAGTAGCTAGAAGGTGACTTGGGCTCGGTTATCACATAGATGGGATCCTACATGGTGACTTTTAATAAAGTTCTTTCTGGTTCTGTTGTAAATATACAAGAGCACACATACACAAATAATGTTATGAGCATTATATATGGTATAAACAAATGTTATATATACATGTTACACATTTATGGCCAAATGCACTGTCCTTGGGAGGATAAAATGCCCACCAAGAGTTACTTATCCATGGAGAGCCTTTCCTGTGCATCTCCCACTTCTCTAGAATAGGTCGTTCCACTCTTGCCAGGTTTCAGAAAGGTTTTTTTAGCCATCTCAGTGCCTGGTTAAGGTGCGAATTTCACTTTCCCACTAGGTGGCAGATTGTCATAGTTGAAATCCTCTTTCTAGTCTATTAATTGAGTATCGTCTACTTGCCATCTCTATAGTTGAACTGTTTCATGTACAAAGAATACATTGAAACCAGAGTAGATATGGTAATGTGCTCTTCACCAAGTTTTTAGAATTCAACAAGTTCGTTTACTTATTGATGGACCTTACCTGAGTTCAGTCTGACTTTTCTGTTACCTACACAGTAGTACACATGGTTCCTGAGAGATGATGTGCATACATCAGATGCACTTTGCTTCTCCTCAGGACCTACACAGCTCCTCTGGGGCTCTGCAGGAAGGAGTGTGTTGGCCAAACCATTCTCATACAGCTCTAGGACATGTGTGTTGTGGCTCTTTGGGATTTCTGGACACAGGACATTTCCAAAGGCTCAGCATTATGCCACAAAACTACTTTTTTCCCTCTCTGAATGCTAAAGGAATTGAACATACTTTCTAAGAGCTGGTAACTGTCCTGGTTCCATATTCCAGGATTTTTCAGTGCCCTTATCTCTTGGAAGTGAAGAGCTCCTTTCATTTGGGCAGGTCCAAGACTTTAAAAAGTCCCAGCAATAAGATCTGCAATCCTGATGCTCCTGTGCTTACATGAGGTTCTCCAGGTTCCAGTTCTGGGTTCAAAATTCAAAGCAAACTCTGCTATAACTACCAGATTGGTCTTGTTTCACTCAAGTTCATAAATTGTTACAGATCCCTGTAAAGATAAGCTTGATTCACAGGACACTTCAAGTGGTTCGAGATTTTCTCCCCTGGAATATTTTATTTATAACCTTAAGAAATTCTACTGAGGCTTGTGCTATGTCATTCACTGAGTTTCATGGATTTTTTTCCTGCTTTACTTTGGTGCAACATTGATGACAGTTGGTCCTGGTGACTTTTCCCTTACCAGTGACTAAGTTGGCTATAGTGCTCTCCTGGCTCTGCAGTCTGTGCTGAGGAACAGATGAGCTGTTTAAGTGCCAAGGTTTTTCCAGCTAAAAATGCAGCACAGATTTCCCCAACAGTGTTGGGGATTTTAGGTCTGTTAGCCACAAAGCAGCCACTGGCACCTGAGATTTCACTTCTGAAGGAACGTGTGTGAGCTTTGCATACAAAGGCAAATAATAAATTACACTTCTGGATGTGTTAATTTTTTCATGGGCTGTTGCTTCAGCAATGGGGGCCTTTTAACAGTCCCAGGGAGGTGTGATATACTCACACCTATCTGTTATCTGTTTTCCTAACTCTAGTGCAAGTCTTTCAAACTTCCATTTGAGAGGATCAGTGCTTCCTAATAGGTTTTCATAGACATGGAGCATTCTCCCACTTTCCTGTGACCTAGGTAAGGACCTTGGCATTTCACAGAGTTTATTGGAGCCTGTTACAGTTAGACTGACCTGTTATACTGTGGCAGCATCAGACACATAAAGGTCAGGCAAATCTCTTTTTGAGAAGGCGAATGACACCCCAAACTGGCTATGTCCTGGATGGTGGTGATCACACATCTAATTACTCCTGTTGTGGCGGATCAGCACTGATTGGACGCAATAATCAGGACAATTCTGGTGCCCCATGCTGCTGGGGAGCTTCCTTACCCATGTTACATCGTAATACTTTCCTTGCATTTTGCAGATGTCAAGTTGCCAAAGCAACTCTCTGGGTTTGTTTGTTCTTTTCCTGCCCCGGGATCCTACTAGTTTGTCAGTGTAAAATGTGGATTTGCAGAGCCATCTCTAGGGGAGGGTTTGGCTCTTCAAAGAGCTGTACAAGTCCAGCAAATACAGCCGTGTGGAAATACTTCATTTCCCCCAGATGTAGCCTTCCTTCAGGCTCCCAGCCTGCTTCAAGCTCATTCCTGTTTGTGTCCATCTGCAATTTGCTGCAAGTTTTTTTGGTTTTTTTTGCCAAGTATTTTTTGACTGCATGCAAACAGAAGGTCCCTAGAAATTATCTGAATTGATCTAATGGAAATCTGAAGACCATGGCAATGAAAAGCGCAGTTATATGGCAGTGACGGGTTTTCTGAGCATAAAAAGCTTGTGACTAAAAGTCCAGTACTTCATAGACTGCAGAAGTGGGAGCTTTATATCATTTCCGGCTCACTAATAGTGTTGCCAACTCTCATGATTTTATCATGAGTCTCATGATATTCTTCTTAAAAGCTTAGTTTCTGGAGTCAAGCAACTACATGAGAATCTTTCTCTCTCTCTCTCTCTCTTTTTAACATTCTTTTCTTAGCAGCAAGTTTCTAGCCCTGATGCTTCCATGGGGAGGAAAAAAGAGGAAAGAAGAAGGAAAAAAAACAACTAGGAGAAAGCTTTAAAAGACGACCAAGGTTTGTCCTGAAGACTCAAAACCACCAAGAATGCAAACCAAAAGAGGTACATAGATGTTACTGTTTGCTTGATTCTTTTTAATCTTGTGGGCTTTTTTTAAAGTCAACCTTATGTCCAACTCATGATTTTTGAATGTCTGGGATTGGCAACTCTGTTTTGACAGATCTAATGCCTATGTGCAGCACTGGAAGTCCTGTTGTGGTATTTATTTTTAGAAAAGCTATTTTAGCTCATTTGGCACATTCTTTATAGCTTCATCTACCTCATGTAGTTACACTCATGGGGCCAGATCCTTTGCTGAAACAAATTAGAGCAAGACCCGTGATTTAAACCATCTGGAGATCTAGCTCATGGTGCAGTCATCTGGCTTTACTGGCAAAGGGATACAAAATATAGTCCCAATAACATTTTTAAAAACTCCATAAACTGTGCCTAAAATAGTCTTCTGTCGTTCTGGAGCAGATGTGGTATATACTGAGAACACAGGATGGAAAGCTTCAGAGGATTTTCTTGCTGCTTGTGTGAGTGCATCCCCATAGCTCACTCCATCAGATCTGCTTCTCATGGGTTTTGTACTCTCCCCATGCACTGCACCATAACTGGGCTGCTGCTTAAGCATGCCTGTGCTGGGTGGTGTAAAATCATCTTCACAAATGTGATTTCCACACAGGGAGATACCTACAGTGCTTCCTTCTCTTCATGACCTTTTACCCATTGCGGTGGAACCATGTAGTTTAGCATGAATGAAGGAGCTCCTCAGAGAGTTGCTCACATGGAAATTTCTTTGTACTGGGCTCCCAAAACCCTATGAGGTCAGACAAGGTCAATGCTGCTCTGGAGTGGGGTACCTCAAGGACCACAGAGGAGCTGCAGGAAGCGGTCTTGGTGACTCAGCTGATGGCAATCCTCCCGCTGGGTCAGCATTGAGACGATGCCCAGCATGATGTGAGAAAGCAATGTTTGCTTGGATATCCTTCAGATAAAGTGCCAGGTGGGGTCTCTGACTTTTTGTTTCCAAAAGATCTTACGAACCATTTTGTAGGAACAAAAA
This sequence comes from Dasyornis broadbenti, assembly GCA_013397935.1. NCBI lineage: Eukaryota > Metazoa > Chordata > Aves > Passeriformes > Dasyornithidae > Dasyornis > Dasyornis broadbenti. Next base: position 829,640 of record VZRN01005011.1, read on the forward strand.
TTGGCATAGCCTTTCTGGAGACTGAAGTAGTCAAAGAAATGGGACAGCTAATTCAAATCCAGGAAAATGGATTAAAAAAGAATGCAACTCATTTCCAGCCCTTCTTCCAGATGTTCTGAAGTAAAAGTCCCCACAGCCCTGTGCAGACCTCCTGAATGTCACTAAACCATTCCCCTTGGTTGGCAGTACTTCATGAGGCTGAGCTTCCCTTGCTGAGCTGTCACTAGTGTTGATTGGAGTTGTTTAAAGCTGCTCTTTGACTTTGATTTCTGTGAATGTAGTGTTGGCTCTGCACTAGAAGCATGTGAGCCTCTCTCCTACTACTCAGTGATTCCAGTGACAATCGCTGAAAAAATTAAACATCAGTGCTCTGAGTCTCTGCTGTACCTTCTGCTCAGCTGTCTCCAGTTGCTTCATGCAAGCTGTGTTTTACAGATCACAGGAGTTCTTTTCAAAGGTGGTGGTGGGAAGGAGGCCACAGCTCATCAGCTTGATTGCAAATTGTACAATCCTTGAACCACACTTGTGGCTGGAGTTCTTTGCTCCCAGGAATTGTATCCAGGATAGCCCATTTCCTCAGGGACTGTACCCATGCAAAGCCCAGGGCTCACTGTGGTCTTCTGAGCTGCCAGGTTTGTTTGGTGTGGGCTTTCTCGTGGTTCTGCTTGCGTCACTCCTTGATTGAATTCTTCTCCTACAATACAGTTTGAGCTTTCTACCTTTTGACTACAGGGTGTGCACTGTTTCAGGTTACATCAGCTCCAGCCTTTTTTCTGTGTTTGCTTTGTGTTTTTATCTGGACTCATCCAGAACCTGATTAAATAACTTTGTCCTGGGCAGTTAACTGTTTGGAAAATCTGGAGAAAAAGGACATTGGCTAGAGAGCATTTGCAAAGAAACTGAGGTGGGCTGTACCTAACAGCCCTGGGACAGTTAACCAGCTGGTGTTAACCCAGGCTAGTGGAAAGTGCTCTGCTGTAGTACTTTGTAGATTCACCCTCTTTGTGTCACAGTGTTCAAAAGTGTCACACACTTCAGATCTCAGCTGTGATGTTCTGTGAAAGCTGAGGAAAAGGATGGGCAAGGTCAATCCTTCAGGGTGTACCTGATTACATTTACCATGATTTATTCTTCTGTGGTCAGAAGGGGAAAGTGTAATTTAGTGGTGTAAGAAAATGTTGACTGGGTTGTGTTCATTTCACCACACTGCTGTTTTCAGACACTTTGTGGGGAGTGTGTTGAGAGAAGTCTCAGGATGTGACAAACTGTTGGGCTGCACCAGGATCCCATGAGTTACCAGCCCAGTTCAGGGGGACCCTACTGCTGCTTAGGGGTGCTGCAACCAAATCACAGAAGGATTTTAAATAGTATTCTTTCTGATATTTGGAATATATTCATAAATTGGGACTACTGGGCTGTATTCAGTGTTTGTCAACATCTTTAGATGATCTTTGAAGTTGTTCTTTGCATTGATTACAATCTGCATAGTCAGTATGGATGTGTTCATGCCATAAGCTCCTGGCTGGGGGAAGCTCCACTCTCCTTGGGGCTGCCTGGGTGAGTCATTTTCACCATGTTACATTTAGTACTTAGGCTATGTCATATCAGCTCTGCCAGCTGGAATTGAGAAATTTGCAGTGATACCGGAAGATTAATTGTCCTATTAAGAGGTCATATTATCAAAGAACCAGATTTACCCCACATTTTTATATCAACATAATATAATGGGGCTTTCCAGTCCATGTTTTATGCTAAATAATTATTTGATTGCACATTCTGAGGAAATCAAAGATTAATAAACTACATATTAGTAGCATAACCTCCCTTCTTGTGTGTAAAATTGCTGCTACAGTATATTTTCTAGAATTTGTTCTCTCCAAATTCTGGAAGTCTTTAGGAATGGAATTTATTTCACCTTGGTTTGTTCATTAGTATAAGAGTACTTTTCATTCTGTGTTGGAAAACTTTATTTGAATCCATGCATCAAAAACAATGGATTGAAATGAATGGATGGTTAGGAGGTGGTAGAAATTAATTTCAGACTTTTGGCAGAAGTTTATATGGTCCTTGCTAGTCACCTTCTGCTGATGCCATTGTTCTGTAAATATATTAACAGATCTAAATTCTTTTGGATAATTAAAGAGCTACTACACTTAAGAGAAAGACACTTAACATTGCAGTGTGATTCCAGGGTACAGAAGCTGCATGTTTATCTTGTGTATAGTTATGTGTATATGTTGCCTTCCACTGAGGACTTTATTCGATCTGCTTAGCCCATGAGACATGCACAGATCACCTCCTGTGTCTCAAGCCAGCAGGATCTAGGCTCTGTTTTGGAAATGTTTGGGATGTTTCTGGAAGAAAGAAATCATTAATACTACAGAGCTCCCTTTCTGCGCATATTATCCTGAAAATCAGTAACAGAGAGAGAGAAGCATTTTAATTCTGTGGAAAGGTTTGATGCTGTGTGCGTTTCAATGGAAGTAACTTTTGTCTCTGTGGATGTGTAACTTCATAATATCAGTTCCCTAAGTATATGTAAAACATATTCTGCCAGTAAACCACTTCTTGTGTAGTCAATATGCATATTGATTGGCAAAACATATGCACACTGTCATCTGTCAAATGTTTTACATGTTACCAATTTCAAATGAACAGAATAAAACAACTGCATTAGGCTGCAGTACATTGGTAAAAAATATTTATTCTCTTCTCATCAGAGGAAGCTCTGGAACTCACGAGTCATTGTGGTTCCTAACACCAAACACAATTAAATGGGGTTTAGAATCTTGCCATGGTGGTAGTTCGGTAGTTCAGCAGTTCGGTAGTTCCTTCCATGCAGAGCACAAAGTAACACATTAAGCTCAGCAGCGAATCCGGAGAAAAGGGGTATCCAAGCATTTATCATTCATGGCATTGCTTCATGAAAGAAATCGCAGTGAAAACAAAAGCAGGAAACTCAACTATTCTGAGAAGCACTTTGAGGTAGCACTAGTTTCAGCTGCCAGGTATTTGCACTATCAATCAAAATATATTTATTTATCAGTTGAATCATATATTAAAACTCCTGGCTACGCAGAATAAGAGGCAGAACAGAAATATTGAATGTATACATACAAAAGTACTGAAGCCTACACTTTCTAGAAATAATACATAAATGTCATTTGCTGACAGAAAAACAGATTGTTGTAAAAGGAACTCCAGCAATGACCTGACATCAGAATCACAATTTCCTGTGTCACAGGTTAGTGAGAAATTGCTTCTTTACAGCCTAACAATTCAAGGAATAATGACCTAACATTGTTCTACTGTGAATTGGGGCCAAGATATATATTTTTGCAGGTAACAACAAATAAGCACAAACCCCTTCATAGAACTAGAATGCATAAATCCTAAAGCATACCAAAGAATTCACCAGTTTTGACATAAGCAATCTATTAACAATATAATCAATTTTAACTATATTAGGTATGATTGCAAATGTTCCTTGTCTCTTCAGCAAAACCAGGTTGGACCTCTGTGGGCAGTATATAGGAGGGCTATCATCTAGGCATTTGAGGTCCTTCTGATTCCAGATGTTTGTGTCCCTCATTTATTCAACAAATGTAATGGAAATTCACATTGGCTTGATAGAGTTTTCAGACACCTCATGCTGTTCGGCCAACAGTTTCATATATCTGTATCCACATTCTTTGCTCATCATTGTAAGATGTTAGTCAAGATTTACAGTAAAGGATGGGTATTTTGGATGCTTGACTTGAGATAAGTCACAGACAACTAATTTTTGAAGAAGGTAGGCTTCTGAAAATCTGAGTACTGAAAAATTGGACCCCTTTCCAAAACTCTGTATTTATACAACTTTGGCTGTTGTTCTCAAAACTGGAGGTGTTATCTGGAGAAAGCGGCCCTCAATACACAGGAACTCTGAGATGGCAATGATAATGTTATATATTATTTGTAATTCTTTTACTCCTTTACAGCCTCCTAAAACTACAACTAGCACAACGGTTCCTGCTTTTGCTGAAATGCCATCTAGAAGATTTGTAATTCCTCCAAAAGACTTAGAAAAAGTGATTTACAAAAGTAAATAAGATGAGATAATTTTGAATGCTTTATATGCAGTTAAAGTCAGGGCAGAATAAAGCAGACTGAGCTCTGGCAAAGAATTTATTTGTGATACAGCATTATCTAGTAGCCTGAATTTCGGTCTATGAATTGGGATTTCCTTTCCAGCTGTATCAGGGATTCTTTATCTGGCTTTGGATTAGATAATCATTAGAGATCCTAATGAATGCTTCTGGAACTATAAAGTTTAAATGGATAAAGTTTTTTGGCTGGGGGAAAGCAGAAACTTTTATTACAGATGCTGGCCACAGTAGATAATATTTCAGCAGCCCAACATCAGGATAAATCCATGCAAATTATTCATCAGTATATATACACTGTGTATATGCAATATGGTATGACATATACAGCACTAGGTTATACATTTTGTACTGACGAAGATTTCTATTTTTCTGTAAAACCTAACAAATTTTCTCTTCCTGGAGTAGAATGAAAATTCTTCTTGCTGGTTTTCCCTCATGCAATATAAATACAGATTCCAACAAATCTCCTTGACTTCATATCAATGTCCAAGTTTTGCTTTCTGTTCATTGCCTATTCCACTTGTTTGCAGTTCTTCACACAATGCCATTTACAGGTATCCTGGTTATTATGCTGTGCATTCCTGTACCTGCTCTCTTCTCCTCCCTGTAAGGAGACAATAGATTTTGAGTGACCCTATTAACTCTGGGCAAGAAAATTGTTGTCTGGGTCCTCATCAAATCAAGCATTTTGCTGGGGACAGGTGAAGCCCAAAGAAGCCCTGCGAGGCTGCTGAGCTGCCCTGCTCCCTTCTCAACTCCCCAGGCAGGCAGAGCCCTGTAGCTCATCTCCTGGCTGGCAGAGGAAGCTGCAGTTAGAGGGACAGAGAGAAGGGCAATAAAGAATGAGAAACTGCAAAGGATTATGGGAAAAGACCATCCCTCAGAAGCTGTGCCTTTTGTTTTCACATCTATGCCAAAGACCAGTGCTTCTGCAGGGTCACTTGTTTTCCTTTCCCCACAAAAGCACAATGCACAATGCCAGTCTTAGAGCAAACTGCTTCCTTTTTCACACCTGGGCAAGAAGGGACCTCTCACCATGTGACAACGGGCTGGGTCTGGCAAGAGAAGCCATAAGTGCAACACTTCTTGAAAACCATGCAGACATGACATGCTCTGGGCACTTTGAAGAAGCTTCTGTCCTTCTGCTAAGACAGGTAAGGATGGCATGTGTGTCCCTAGTCCATAGTGAATGCCCATTTTCAAATGGTTTGCTTACCATTTTACAAGCAGTAATTTCAGTGTATATAGTCATGTGAATAAGGTCTTGTTTTAGCAGTGCATTTCAATTTGAAGTTGAATAAGATCTCTGAAATGACAGGCAGGCTTCCAGGCCAGTTTTGCAGTAAATAAAACTACCACCTTCTTTGCTGATGTAGCATAGAAGTATCATTTCATAGTCATGGAAAACCCTTAGAAGAATTTATGGCATTAGTTCAATATTCATTATCCAATACAGATTAAACCTGGAAAAAATCAATCCTTTCAATGCAGAAAAAACCCTCCCAAACCCACCTTCCACCCCAAACCCAACCCAACCCAAAACCAACCAAACAAATAAAACCAAAGCAGTAACTATCAGGAAATTAGCATTGAAGTTATAACTTGAATATATTTTGGAGAGAGGAAAAATAAAATAAGGCTTAATCAAAATGTAGAATGCAGGAAGATGGTAATTGCGTCAAGAAACTTAACACTGAAGCTTTAAACAAGAGACAACACATACATGGAGGCAGATAGGAATCAGAGCTGCATATCATCTCAGTGAGTATTGTCTCGTTGTCTACCCAGAGTTACAATTTCCCCCAGGTAACAGGGTGACTTTAAAAAAAGAAAGGAATTTACTGTGCCAAAAAATCTTTCCCATTCTCTTAGTAAAATTCTGAGCCAGCATTGCACATGACATTCTTAATTCATTAAATATCCTTGTGATTAATTATATTCGATAGATAGGAGGTGCATTCAGGTTCAGTGCAACTTCATTGACCCCAGAGCTGGTACAGCTGTTTAAATCAGGGCAGAACTGATCATGTACTACTTCCCACTTGGACTTAAACCAGACATCATAAAGATACGAGTTGCATGAAACATGGTTTTAGGCTTCTATTTTCAAGTGATCATCCCATATGTAATTATTTTCTACATTCTAAAAGAGAAGCATATTTAAATGTGAATTTTTTTCCTGGTTTCTACCTGTGAGTATCCTTTGGAATACTCAAATGGGCCTTTTAATTTATCATAAGGATTTATGAAGATTTATAGAAATAAATTCTACAGATATGAATAGAACAGATTGGAGTATTCCCCATTGGTTTTTCAACAATTTTCTTTTAATATATACCTTAATAAAGAATTACAGTCCTCATTCAGAACTATATCAAACATTTTAATAGCCACATTTGTGCCTTTTCAGGCTAGTCTAATTTCCAGATTATTTCCCTTGACCTAACAGAATTGGGACAGATTCCAGATTACCAATACTGGACCTGGTGGTATGTCAATCTTTTATCATTGTGAGAGGTGGTTTTTGTTTTTTTTTAATTGTGATTTAAAAACTCTCTTTCCTTAGTCCTGAACATTTTGGAATGTATCTTCTATATCCACATGATCATGCTCCAGCAAGACATAGTAAGTGCATGTTGTCATGTATCTTTATATCCCTACTTGGTTTCATCCCTGTCAAGTTGTACAAGAGCAGGAGGGAAGACCAGAGGGAAGGTTTGCACTTTGACCCGTTGTTCATATTTTGGTTCTTTTATGTGTACCAAATGTCAGTCATTCTGTCGTCTATTTAATCTCGGACACCTATGGAAGATTAAGAGAGGGCAGTTCAATGAGCAGAGCAGGAGAGGGAAGGATAGATGAGCTACAGCAGGCAGATAATGTAAAAGCCGACTCAAAGTTCTCAAAAAACTCCAGCCGTTGCCAGCCGTCATCCTTCAGACAAAAAGGAGGAGTTTCCATTCAGGCTTAAAAATCTCCATCTTCTAAAGGATTGACACGTGAGGATTGTAGAAGGGAAAACTGTCCTTCTTTACATAACTCTGAATTAATCCTTTAATTCTTCTTTCTTTTGATTTTAAATATGTTCTTGGGCAACAGTCTGGATGTACACATGTTTATAACTGTGCAGCAAGAATTTAGAACATAATCTAGTGCTAATGTTTTGCCAGCTTGTCTTTTTGATCCATCCAAAACCCCTTTATTCTAATCTATCTCCCAAGCTGCCGGGTCATCTTTCGCCAGTAAAGTAACCTGGGAATAAAAGCGGGCTTTGTTTTTTGGAGATCAAAGACACTTCTTTACCCTACTTTTGGTAACCAAAGCCCCTTCTCCCTTGCATGGTGCTCATCAGTGGTAGGTGCAATGAAACTCCTCTCAGAACAAAATTATCCACTTAGATGGGCTAAGGTTGTGCTGCTGTGCCAGCATGGATTGCATGTGTACCATGGAGAGAGGAGGGAATTTCTTTGGATAACACAATGAGTGCATATTAATGGTAGAGTTAGACAAAAAAAAAAAAAAAAGTTGCAAGATTGGTGGCTCGCAGAATAACCTGTTGCCTCACAGTCCTCCCCTGAGTGGAATAAATGGGATTTGGGAGTGCATGTGGAGCCAGTTGTCACTCTCAAATACCAGCCTTCTAATGTCATCCGAAAAAGATAAAGAAAAAAGAAAAAAAAAATTTAAAAAGTATGCATGCACATTTTCGGACAGAAGGCACCCAAATTGGTAGCTGGTTTTTAGGATTTAAATTGTAGTATGGTGTGGTCCAGCCAGGTTGCTTTTGCACAGGCTAGAAGAAGAAGGTTTCTGACTGGTTTGTGCTCATTTTCCACTTGCCCAGACCTGGGCTGCATGTCGGACAAATCCGCTGGCAAATGTTAACACTGCCCAAGGGACTGAAAGTGAAGCTGGGGGCTGATGTGGCATGCGGTTGCCATGGTACTGGCCATAATCCTGCCGAAGTCAGATACCCTGATGATACGGCGAGTTTGAGCTTGCTCTGGGGTACAGCGCAGTGACCCTTCCCTTCTAGCTGTGTTTTAAACTATTGATATATTCCATCGCCAAAGAAATCAAACCAAATCAAATAACAAGCCCAGCCTGGCCAAAGTCCAAGTTCAGGCTGCTGCGTTTCTCATTGGTACTACTGTGTAATGTAGATCGGAGCAAAAGCAAAGATATTCGGGGTGGGAGCGGGACACTTTTTGGAGATTCTTTCTCCCCTCCTCTTAGCCTCGGTCCCAAAACACGAGGATTAAACTAGATTATCGTGCTCCAGGGTAAGGTTGCTTATCGCGTTTAGGGAACAGTCTTTAATGAATGCTTTTCTCCCCCTAGATGTTCTGGGAAAGCCGCCCGTGTGTGGGGATGTTCCGCACAGCTCTGCTGCCTCCAGCCCTGCTGGGGCGGGGGCTTGAAAAGTCGCGCAAACTCGCGGGGAAAAAAGCAACCACCAAAGTTGGAGGAAAACCACCCCCACCTCCATCCCCGCTTCTGCGCGAGCGAATTTGCACAGGCCAAACTTCTGCTGTTTGGGGCGCAGGGGGGCGGCTTTCCCCGAGCAAAGGGGGGTTTGTGTGGGTTCGTTGCAGATGCGCTCCAGCTGAGCGGGCTGTGCGAGGGCTCCCGCCGCTTCCGAGCGGCGCGGCGGGGCCGGGCTGGCGGAGCGGATCCCACCGCGCCCCACGGAAAGCCCCGCACCCAAAATGGTGCGGTTCGCCGAGGCGAGGGGGTGATCCGGGATGAAAGGGGCCGGGGGGAGGAGAGAGAAGATCCGGAGCGGTGCGCTGCTCCCGCGCCGAAAGGGTGGGAAGGTTTAGAGTTGCCTTTTTTTCTTAAAGGGCGGGTAGAAGAGAAAACAGACCCTAGAGCCAGTTTTCCTCGTGTAAGGGCTTAAAAGCGCTCCAGCGTCTTCCTGCAGGCTGCTCAACTTCATCCATCGTGTGTGTATGCATGTGTGTGTATATCTATTATATATATAAAGTACGGGTACGTGTGCGCGCCGTGTCCCGCCGGCGGCCCGGGCGGATGGGCAGTAGGAGCTGCCCCGCAGCGCCCCGCACCTCCGCACGCCGCCCCCGGCCCTCCGCAGCCCTCCCTCCCTCCTTCCCCGCCCGCCGCCGCGGAGCTGCTCCGCGGCTGCAGCCGGTAAAACACCACGCGCCGCCGAGATCCGCGGCGGCTTTTGGCGAGGAGCGGAGTGGAGTGGGGGAGAGGCACAAAAGGGAAGGACGGAGGGAAAGTCCCTCCCACGCCCCCCCTCCCCCAAGTTTATGATGGGGGTCCGGAGGAGCAACGCTGCTCCGCGGCAACGGCTCGTCTGCTGAAAACTTGCTGCTCCGCTTTTTGGGTAAAGTTGATGCTTATTGTGTCTTTTCATTGTGCTTTTTATCTTTTTTTTTTCCCCTCTTCTCCCACTTTGGTCGGCGCTGCCCTGTGCCGGTGGGGGGTGTGTGTGAGGGAGGGTACAGATTTGCTGAGGGTCTCTTGTCGCAGCGGGTGCCCGAGGGGGGCCCGTCCCGTGTGTTCCCCCCACCTCGCAGGTGAGCGGCGAGGATGCTGCCGTGCGTGTGTCCGGTGTGTGCCCTCCTTTCCCCGTCCAGACCCCTCTGGGACCCTGCCTCCATGGCCATTGTTTTTCCCGGGGGCTGCGGTGACAGTCCCAGCACCGGGCCGCTGCCGGGACGGCCTTGCCCCGGGTCCCGGAGGACGGCAGGGCTCCCCAAAGCCAACATTGAGTTTGTCTTTTTTTCAGAAGAAAAATGAAGTTGCCCCCTCTCCTCCTTGTCATCCCCCCATCCGGGAGGGGCAATCTTTCGACAAGTATATTTGCTGAGGAATTTAAAAAATTCCCTGGTGCAACTTGATCCCTGTGTGATGAGGAGCGGCTTGGAGAGACCCGGACTCCAATCCTATTAAGGACTTAAAGAGTTGAGAGTTTTTCCCCCGGACTCGGTGGCTTTAAAACAATCAGGGAGGAGGGGAGGGAGATGGGCTCATCTAGATGCCCTTTCTGCCTCAAGTGATTGCCAGCATTTCCTGGGAGACCTGACTTTTCCAGCGCGGGGGCTTAAGATGATTTATCGGTGGTCCTGCTGCTGGCTTTTCCGAGGTTTACGGGCTTATTTATTTATTTATTCATTTAGCTAACCTGCAGCCTGAGCTTCAAAAGTTTCCGGGCCGGGGCCGGGGTCGCGGGCGCGGTGCAGTGCGCGCAAAGCGGTGCGCGCTCCGCGGGGCCGGGACCACGCTCGGGCCCCCGGTACATGGCCCAGGGGACCAGATGTCCAGACTTTGGGGGTCACCGCCTCCCGGGCCAGTGAAATTTGTGTCTTCTTATGGCTGCCCTGGCATTTCATACTGCTCCAGGTGCTGGAAAACTTCGTGCGTACAGAAATTAGCATTTTATTGGCGTATCGTGTTTATATTTTTATGGCCACAGATAAAGGCACTAGTTATAAAACCTTGTCCACCTTCTGCTAATCACCTTTTTTTTTTCTATTTTTTTTTCTATTTTTTCTTTTTTTCTTTTTTTTTTTTTTTTTGTGGGATTGGCACTTGGGATGTACAAGAATTTGAAAGTAAGTGTTTGACTAGCATGTGCATAAAACAGCATTTAAACAAATACTGTACTGGCATGTACTGTGGAGTTGGTGCCAAAAAAGTTAAGTAAATAAGCCATGAAATTCAAAATACACACAAGTGAAATAGAATGATTTGTTATAAAACTTGCTGATTTTATCTGTTTGTTCTAGCTACCTTGCTTTAAGAAAAACTTTGGGGGTCTTTTTGGATTTGGTTTGGTTTTGGGGTTTTTTGGGATTTTTTTTTTGTTTGTTTGTTTTTTTTTTTTAGTTTTAAACCTAATACACTTAACTTCATTAGAAAAGAAACTACATTCACCTGGAAAAGAGGATCTTGCTAAATAATTAAATAATTGATTATGCTGCTGGGATGTTTGAAATGCATGATAATTGCTGCATACAGCAACTACGGTTGGTGAATTGGTTTGGTTCAACTTTGCTAATGGGTGGATACGGTAATTTGTATTTTGGCTGGAATGTCAGGAAATGTTGACACCTGTCAAACTTTGAATTGCAATAAAAATGTCATATTGAATGTTATTGCAAAACTGACAACTTTTAAGAAGCAAATGAAATTCATTATGGCTTTTCCACTGTAAACAAGTCTTGGAAATTTGTCATTTGATTGAAAGCATATCCTATCTGTAGCACTGAAAAGTGCCTGATTCACTGAAGATGAACTTGTTAATCTATGGGTATGCATATATCCAACCTCTGGTGTGTGTTTGTGAGAAAGCTGATGTTTAAAGCAAGTTGAGGTAAGATTCACTTCATCTTGAATGTTGTTATTGCTTAAAGTATGTGACTTTGAAGTGCCCAGAAATGCAACTGCTGTTCTTCAAAGGAAAACAGATCTCGAGGACTGTTTCCAACTTCCTTTCAATGTCTTTCTTTTTTTTTTCCCCAGTATGTCAAAGGGGATGTATACAGATGGACAAACACTGTTTGTATTAGGTCATTCAATTAGAGAAAAATTAGAGCCATAGAAGAATTTGAACTAGATGCATATGTCAATATAAATCTAGCATAATTTCATTGAAGCTGCTCCAGGTTATATTTGGATAAAAGAGAACAGAACTTGACCTCAGACATCCAATACATAGCAGCTTGCATTCCCAAATGTCACACTGAAGGCACATTTAGAAAAGACAGCCTTCTGGCTGCATATATATAATGAGCGGTATTTTTGTCATTGTTTTGAAAACTAGTTTAAACTCCTGTGTCAAAGAACCGTTTTTGATTACGCTTTCTGTGATTCTAATGGTCTTTCAGGTTTATACCACAACTTCCCTTTCAGTGGCACAGTTGTGTAGAAGCTACACAGGCTCTGGGGCTGTGTGATCAGCTGTACACAGACAGGGTTATGTGATCGCTATGGTGTTGTATGTCTTGAAAATATGTTTTTCGTGGTCCTGATACTTTATTTCTGTTGAGAGCATTTCAGTTTTTCTAGTGATTTTTTTCTGTCCTCTGGCCCTTTTTTTTTTTTTTTTTTTTTTTTTAAATTTAAGGCTAGGGTAGAGCATATGACCTAAAAGCAGTTGCATAATTCTCATTCTCTGTTTGTGAGTATGGAGGACGCTTGGTTAACTCTCTGCCCGTGTTTTTGGTGGCCTACTGTAAGGCAGTTGTTTGCCCTGTAGCCTAAAAGGTACACAGATACTTCATGCTTTTGTACTCTGAGAAGTGCTCTGTTCATAGTGAAGTTTCCAGTGCAGATTAGTGAAGGCAGTGGATTCAGTAAGCAGTCACCAAAATCTGTATGTATTTGTGGAGCAAACACCTATCTATTGCCCCATCACAAAGCCTCCACTTAATAATCTGGCCAAGGATTTCAAGGCAGTGAGTTTTTTCAAAGAAGCTACTTAGGAACATTAGATGTGACTATAGCATCAAACTAATTAGTTGCCACTCCATTTCCATGAAGCTTCTAAGGCTTTATAGAAATGCAATATTTGCACTTCTCACTTGGTGCTAAGGCATTGAGGTTAAGCAGTCTCTGCTTTTTGTCTGCCTTCTTAGTGATGGGAAAGATTCCAGGGCATTGTTTGAGAGCTGCACAACCGCCTTATGTACCTGGGTAAATATTTTAAACAGTTGCACATTTGGACAACTTGCCACAAAGCATTAAGTGGTATTTAGGGTTTGCTTCAGCTCTGTTGCCAGGACCCTTTAAAAGAAAACCAAAACAACAGGAGGTATTTGGGAATTAATTAATACAACACTAAATAAAATAACAGCAAAGAATGAATCCTCGTATGAATGACAGCAAGAAGGTGTTGTGTTAGAAGGCAGATAATACATGTGTGCCTGTGCATATCTACATGTATGTACACACATTTTAGTATATGCATGGAATATGCACAATTCTCGGCCTGTGTATACAGCAGATCCCATATATGTGCATCTTCTAGAAACTAACTGGTGTTTGGTGTAAAAGTAATGAGAATTCCTTCTTGCATGGCAATCTTGATAGTTCAAGAGGCAAAATTGCAGGTTTGCCTTTTGAACAAGTGACGGGAATGGAAATAGTGGGTAATCAGGTCAAATTTTCTACAGACCAGTTCCTGTTGGGAGTGAATACGTGAGATGTGTGTAGCTTAGGAGGGGCCACAGAACTTTAGTTCATTCAGTCTTGGCAACTATAAAATCACACCCCATACCCTTTAACTTCTTATAAACAAAGTGAACCGAGGTACACTAAAGCTGAAATGTGTTGCACAAAGGGAACAGGAAAGTTATCCTTTAATTCAGAAGATCAGAGCTGTAAAAATTATTTAGAATTTGTGAATATTCAGTACTACAGAAAAAAGAGGCCTTGGTGCCTGGAAGTGGACACCCAAATTAGAAAAAAATTGAAAATAAGCTCCCTTGGGCTCCCATTGTAAGAGTGGAAACGTTTTTGATACTGTCATGGGCATGACTGCCCAAATACATTAGTCACTGGTGAATCTTTTCTCATTGTTTCACAATTATTTGCGATTGGCTGTCACCTTTCTGCAATTATAAATATTCTAAGAGGAAACAATACAAATTAGAACTGTAGGTACCAGGATCTTTGTACTGGATGTATTTCTTTTTACTTTCTAAGTGTTCTTTTTCATATGAAAAGAGTCTTGCAGCTTTATCCTTATTCAAGTCTTTTCTTTTTGTATCTGCTGGGGAGAAAACCATTAATTTTGAGGAATGGTGAGAGTAAGCCTTAAGCTGTCTTTGACATTTTAGTTTAACTTGAATAGGTTAATTTTTTTTTCTTTTAAAGAAAACAAGTTGGTGGGAAGTGTGTTTTAACTGTGAGCGCCCGATTTTGACCATTAGCATAAGAAAAAAAGTTTTAGTGCATTTACTATTGTATTGAATTAAGAGTTCCAACAGTCAGGGAAAAGAAAGTAAAAGGCTGTAAAGAAATGATGGTCTATTCAGATTATTCAGCAGCCCAGAGCTCTGGTCATCTGCCTCTGAAATCTGTGATCGGGATATCACTTTTATCTTCCTGTGCTTTTCTCTCGCCTTTTTCACATGTTCACTTTTGTCAAGGTTTATTGATCATGTTTTCTTCTCTGCAAATCTGTGGAAAATTTAATGAACCAAAAACAACTGAGAAATAAAAGGAACTTTTTATTCATTAGCCACTAGATTGAATTTTGTTCTATAGTCACTACACTTTTGCCTCCCATGTGCCTCATTGTGTCACTCCTGCAGCAGTTACAGTATGTACAGTGGGGATGGCCACATTATTAATTCTCTTTCAGGGAGAAGTTTGTTTAAAGTTGTGAACTCATGGCAGCTCCAGCTCTGCTCCTTGGCTTTTCTCTGCCTTCCTGACGTTCAGATTCTTGACTGTGGTGCTTCTGTCACTAAATACCTTTAAGTGTGTATTCCGCAGAGCATTTACCCCTTCAAGAATTAAATGTATTTGCTGCCTAGCAATTAAATCCAAATTTAAATGATTGCAGATTAGTAGTAGTTATTTACAGTCCTGATTGTTTTGGTGCTGTGATCCTTGTTAGTTACACATCTGCTTTGCCGTGGTGCTGCCCCAGAGTGCTTTGTGATGCAAATACTTTTGTTAACTTACAAATAGTTTCAGTATCTAGATCATCTCAGGTGACATATTTAAGTCGCTTCTTTTTTTCCCAGATGGACTTAAAAAGCTGTAATTAAATGTGGCTTCCAGTATGATTAAGCTTTACTAACATTTTCCACGGAATGATTTACTTGAACTCTGGCACTTTCTGAACCTGTCACTGGAAGATTTTTCAATAAACGCCCCTTTTAACATTAATTTCGTTTCATTTAGTGCAGCTTGTAAGTGTAGGGAAATGAGTTAAAATGAAGCATGTATCTGCCTGAGAGATTTCTTGGGTATTTCTTGATTCTGAAGAACTTTAGTGCTTGATTCTGAAGAACTTTACTGCATTACTTAAATGCTAAGTCTAAATCCCAAGGGAAGGAAAACCACAGAGTTCTCCCAAATACTCTCCTAGTGAATAGTAACATCAATCCTGATACTTCTGAGGGATGAGCTAAAAGCCACAAAAGGAACTCTAGACTTGAGCTTGTAATTTCAGCTACAGTGATGGCACATCTGCGCCTGCATCTGTTTTTCTGTGTGTGGAGTGACTTTCCATTCTGTAGGAGTACACACCTGCAAGCTTAAACTGCCTGTAAATCTAGAGAGAGGACTTGGTGCCCAGCAGAATGGACACTGCTGGAAAAATCCGGGCTT
>VZRN01005011.1:856991-882784 GCA_013397935.1 Dasyornis broadbenti
AAAAAACACCCCCCCCCCCCCCCCCCCCCCAACCAGTTTGGTTGCTTATCCTGTGCTGAGGTGGCAGATGGGACTGAGGACATAGCACAGGTGACTGCAGGAAGTGTAATGCATTCGGGTCTGTTTCACTCCATTACAATAGAGATTGACAAATTGGAGAGAGTTCAGGAGAAAAAAAGATGTAACAAGAGAGCTTGAGGGATTGACTTACAAGAGAAGACCGAAAGAGCTGAATATAGATAACTTGGCTAAAGGATGACAAATGGGGTGGTTGAGATATAAATCTACAAATATCTGAAGGGTGTAAACACCAAGGCTATGAAGAATTATTTAGAGTGGTACAATGGGGTGTAACTAGAAGTAATGGGATGAAATTTAAGAGAAGGCAAATTTCAGTTGAATAATGGGAGAAGCTTTTTGACAGTGTGATGTATTAAGCCATGGGCTGCTTTTCCAGCAGTAGTCCTGTTGCTCACTATTTAGGGCACAACCCTGTTTGCTTAAGAAGCCAGAGTTTTCCAGAGTCTTTATTAAGGACAGTTTCCAATCATGCCTTTTGTGTTTTATGTATTTAATGCAGAGGCACGCAGACCATACACCAAAGCTGCTGTGCCTCTCCACACATGTACATGTCTGGGTGTGACATAGCAGCTCCTGCTGTTGTGGTGGTGGAAGTGAGGGCAGGAGTGTGAGCAACCTCTTGAGCCAGAGCTCAGCCCAGAGGGCCTCGCTGGCATGGAAAGCTTGTCCAGGTCAGTAGTATCTGCTCTTTTATCAGGACTTTCTTTTACCTCCCTCACTTCTCCCATTCAGATGCTGTAGTATTACTTTTTGGGGGTTAGTTCAGTTACAGTCTCTGGAATACGTATCAAAGTTATGCTGCAGCTCTGCACCAAGAAATCTCCCACTTTGCTTCAAAGAAATCAGGACAAACAAGATCCCACTGATGCACATGGTCTATGATCTTTTATAAATCTACAATACTGTACCTTAACGTTTTCTTTAGAAACTGCCATTTCTTCTGCTTTTCACTTCACTTGAAATGCAAACTAAGGTCAGAGGATCACTTTCCTACTGGCAGAACACACATTGTCTATCATTGTAAAAATGTCCTCCACAGTAACTGAAGAAAGTTTCATTTCTCTACTCTTTATGCTTAAGAGTGACTCTTGAATGCATTTGGCTTTTCCTTATTTAGAAGGGCTAAATTAGAAAATTAGGTAAACTAGCTGTGTAAATCAAGTTAGAGTATCTCAGCTGAAATGGTAGTTTATCTTTGGCACGAGGAAGATAGCAGATTGATGTAAACAGAGAAACAAATGCAGCTGTAGCACTTAGCACACGCTGGCAACTTGGCTATTTTGTTGAAGAGAGGGAGGACAGAAAACTTTAAAGCATTGGCATTCTTGGAGCATAAATGAGACCAGAGCTGAAAGTATCTTTTATAATTGTTCTTAAAGGTGTTTTGTATTGCTCATGCTGTCCTTGAAGAAGTCTGTGTCCGTATGCGTCGGGGAAATTTCTGAATGATATCCTCTCCCCGTCTGTGGGAAGAATGAACTGCCGAAGGGTTTCATTCTCCTCTGCATGGGGATCAATATTTTCCTTGCTGAAAAATGCAGTTTTAGTCTCCTCAGAACTGGATTAATTTGGTGGATGCTTTTCATGGGGAATTTTGTATGTGGGGAAATGTCAAAACAATTGTGTCTTCATTGCAGCCATTCCCGTCACTGAGAGCTGTGGTGAGAACGCACTTTTGGAGAGGAGAGCTTTGCTTTGAACCACTTTTCACATCCAGACCAAGAGTGGATGTGTGCTCAGGCCCCATCGTCTCAGGAGAGCAGCATAACCACTAAGCTACCTCAAGTTTGCCACCTTAATCTAAGTGGTTTCCATTCAGCAGAAATAAATCATTTATGTCAGTATGACTTCAAACCTATTTCTAAAAAATTGTTTGGTTTCTCTGCTGTGTGGGAGTATCAGTTATCCTCCCTACATTATTTCTGAGGCCACTTTAAAAATGAATTTTAATTATGCAGCTGGGGGTCTCTAATAGCATTTGCAGGAGACATCTTTGGGATTCTCTTTTCCTGGAGGTTGATTAATGATACTTTTGCACCTCTATTAGTAGACTTGGGCCCAACCCATTTACAAGGCAGACTTTCCAGGCAGACACTCCTCAACAGGACAGTGCAAACCTGGTCAGGTTTCTTGTAGTTGTTGCTGCAAACTTCTCTGAACCTTGCTAGTGAAAGACATCTTTGCAAAGCCAAGCCTGGAGCAACTGAGGGAAGTGTTTGTGGGGAAAGGGTACCTCAGAATAAACTGCAGCAAATTTTGGGGTCCATAATAGTCCAGGTCGCTTTCTTTATTGATGGAGGTCTTGGAGCATCCTTGAGAACTTGACTGATGTGTGCCTGCAGCTTCCTGTTCGCCATTTTTCCCCTTGCAGGTGTGTCTGTACCACCCAGTTGCCAGGCTGGTATTTTAGAGCTAATCCTTCACAGCAGGACTGGATTGTGATCTGGAGCATTTGGAGTATTCCCAGCCTTGTTGGTCAGAGTTGGTAACCTGCAGCTGAAGGGCCAGGGAGATGGTGGGAGCTGTGAAGTCCCAACAGGAGCAGCAGAAATTCAGCTCCCAGGAGCCCTGGCTTGCAAGAGCCAGCCTGTGCAGCATGGCAGACTGTAAGGCACAGTAAGCATACCCTTTTATCAGTATAAGAAAGGAAAAAGCTGCCCTCCCTCCTTATCTGTTGAGGGCAATGAAAAATCTTGAGCCAGCTTGTGCAGTGAAAGGATTAATTTGCTGTGGATGTTTCATTAATAAAGCAGTAGTTTATCTCATTACATTTGCCCCTAGTAACTGCAAAGGGGTTTCAGGCGTGCGTGGCCTTTCCCACTCTCTTCCTACCGTGAAACAGATGTCTCGCTGACTGCCCCTGTAAAGGACAGATCAGCATCCAAACCCGCCTTCTGGCAGGATATGAGGAGAAGCCAAAACTGAGGGAGGGAGTCAGCCCAAGTGCAAGAAACATGCCTTTCTTTTTCTTCTACCATATGAGAAAATACATAAATGTGTGTGCATGAAAGCCAGGCAATGGAATCAGATTATTTTGATTTAACATATACTATTAGTTTTCCTCAGCAGTATTTAAAGGTTGGAGAATTTTTAGCTAATTTTACTGGGCAAACTAGAAAAACTGCGATGTTTCTCTACTGGCTTTTTTCGTTTTCTGGGACTTCTATCCTTCATTACTCCCATACTATTACCTTACCTTTATCTCCTGCAAGTCCTGCTCCTCAGCCCACCACTGCAGGCCTCCAAGAGTAAATGTTTATAATGTTCTTTTAGCTTTCAGTGAAATCTCTTCCAGCTTTCAAAGAAAGCTCTTTAGTTTGGTCTGCACAGATGTAAACTTTCAATAGGAGAAATTCCGTGCGTTCAGCTAATGACTTCGGGACTCCTAGTGCTGCTGATGTGCTATAGTTCAGTGTCCTTGTAACTTCATGTAAAAACTATGTGTTGCCTCTGATTTTGAGTTTAAACACTTCATAAGAGTAGATTTAGGCCTTCTATACATGCAGCATATACTAACAGTATCTTATTTTTGTTTATGTATAAATAAGATGCCTCTCCGCAAGATCTGTTGGAAGCCAAGTTTAGGGTTTAAAAAGGAATAAATAAGCAATGGAACAGTAATTCTGTCATAAGGTGCGTTGTGTCAACAGAAGTTTATTTTATTTACTTCTTAGAGTAGGAAGTGCTCTGACTTGTTAGAGCTTGTTGTTACTTTCTGATGTGTTGGATTCTAACATAGTTCTCAGTGACTTCTGTATTCTGTTTTCCCAAGAAAAGCCTTGTATCAGCTTATTTTCACAGTTTTTTTCCTTGACAAAACTTAGTATTTTATTTATTGTTAGCTGCCATAGGTTACAGATGAGCTAGGTTATGCTTAGAGCTACACAAGTTCATTCACTTACTTTGCACATTAATTAAAAAACCTGAGGAGATAGCACCAGCCATAGGTGATGGAAGTTTTTCCCCTGATGCATTTTCGTTTCACAACAAATCTGGCAGTGACTGAAGGGCTAAGGGATGTTTGTTCTTTCCATCAACACCCATGCAAGTATTTTCCATACATCTCAAAGCGCTTTAAAGAAATACTTGAATATTATATACCAGATGCTTGTGTTAAGAAGCTGAGTCACAGATGGACAGTCCAGGGTATCAGGACACCTGATAATAGTGTCTGAGAATGGGGACCCTTGGCTCCCTGTCCTGGGAATTAGACCACTGCTTCATGGTCTCCACCTTTGTCCCACTGCAGAAGTGGCTTAAGGTCTGCCAGCATTTCAGGATACTATATTCTAATGCAGAAGAAATTTTCCAGGATTTATTAGGATGTCCAGAAAATCAGCTGTCTTTGCAGTACGTCCACTCTGGATGAATCATTTCTTGTCAGTTTTGTCTGACAAGATGGGAAACTGAGTGGCTGTAACTCTGAGCTGTGTCCACATCTCTCCTGAGGGCCCAGAGGAAAGGGCAGTGCTGGGTCTGCATTCCCTTGGTGTGTGCTGTGGGGTGAGGTGCAGCTTCAGCACCTCTGAGCTAGCATCAGATAAGCAACTGATAAGGCAGGTTTAGCAGTGTCCTGGCAGCTCACTGATGAGGTAGTGCAGCCCAGTACTGGTCTGCTGTGGACTAGACAGCCCCAGCCCAGAGGTGTCTAATGTGCTCCATTTCCATGTCTGCAAATGACTTCCAAAACTAGCAAGCTGGGGTCTTTCACTAAAATGAAACTCCCTTGGGAATGTAGAAATAAAGGCAAAATAATTAGCAACAAACCAGTGCTGGACCCCTGCTCTGGTCTACCTCTATTATGATTTACACCCATAAATTCTGATAGCTGTTGTAGGGACGTGTGTGTATGGGAGCAGGGACAGGAGGAGAGAACTGCTGGTAATGATCAAACTGGATCTTAAACTCTAATTTGTGTTGAGCCAGAAGGGTTTAATTATATATATGTAACATGCAATGAAAAGCAACATGGGATTTGGGTAGACCGTATGTCTTGAGTGCTGCTTAGGATGACGGAGAGCTGCAGAACGAAGCTTTAGATTTTGGAGATGCGGTTCAGACGCAGAATTGTATTGGTGTCTCTAAACTTCCTGGTTTTGAATAACATTTTTGTAGCTGAGGTTTTGCAAGTATGAAGCTTGAAGCCAGCTTAAGGAAAGTTTATGATGTGAAAATTAAGTTTTCTCTAGTAAGCTGCAGTTTGTCAAAACAACTGCACACATTCCTGTTGGGCTACAGTTTGGCAGGATGCAAAGATTGCAACTCTTCCTTTGAATATCCAAAGAAAATGGAAACCCAGCATTTTAATCTTGCATAGATTTCTACACTTCTCTTTCAACAGCTGGGATAAGCTCCTCTGCTTTATCACACATTTTCCCTTGTGTTATGAATCACTACCTTCTCTTCAGACAGTTCACATACAGGATTCTTCAGTGTTTGGAAGTTTGTGTGTTTGACTAAGAAGAGCAAAAAAAGGTTTTAAAGGGACTTGCCTAAGGATAAGATGGATCTCAAATTTGGTTATCTGGCAAGAAATGAATTTTCATATAACTGGAGCTGGTGCTAACTGATATTTCTGCTTTTGGGGGAAATATTTTGGGAAAATTCCCTCAGTTTCCCAACAGAGCTCTTAAAAGGGTCTCACAGAAAGGAAATTCCATACATTTTTTTGCTCTGGAAGCAAAAAAGAAACCCAAAAAGCTCGGAACTGATTTTAGCTGATTATTCTGAAATGAAAAAGAACAGCTGTCTGCCTCAACTCCTGACTCCCAGGGAAGGAGGGCTTAAAGCCCTGCTTAAGCTTCCTGTGGAGCTTGGACTCATGGAGTTCTCACAAAGCTTTGTGCTCCTGCCAGCAGCCTGGGATGGGCATCCCGGCTCCCAGGTGCAGAGGGCAGTCCATGAGGTAGGGTTTTCTGGGAACAGAAGCTGGGGAGTTCGAGTGTCTGCCTGGAGAGCTGCTGAGGAAAGAGGCAGTGTTCTGAGCAGTTACCTCAAACTGATGCACAGCTCCGGGCATTTCCAGTGTAGACAACCTGATGTTGTCTCCAAATGATGACTCCATTGGAAGCCTCCTGTGGCAGGAGCTCCTGACCTCTGTTACACAGGTTTTGGTGTATATGCAATGTGTAGCATATTGCTGGTAAGGTTGTACAGTGCCATTAAAGTTTGGAGTCTTGCTGGAGCAGAGCTCATTGGGGAATCTGCTTTGGAAGGTCACTGTTTGGATAGGAGCTTAATGGTGGTACCCAAGCAGTTGTTAGCAGGTGATCAATAAACCAGAAATGTCTGAGTTATTCCCTTTGTCTTTGTGACCTCACTATTTTAGAGCTTTCCCTTTTACGAAATTCACCGTGTGAATTTGCTCACAGCTGTAAGAGCGATTTAGTTCCACTCATTAGTGATGAAGCAAAGGTCCATAATAAAAAAGAAGGGATAATACATCACCTAATGTATTTTCTTCCTGGGCTTGATGCATATGGAGCACTTTAAAGTATTAGTTGTTTTCAGATATAGTAGAAATATTGTGTGTTTTGGAACACTTAACTGCCTAAGTAATAGGAGACCTCAGCCATACGCTTCACTATTAAATCTTTTCTGAGAAGTATGGAGAAACGTGTGTGCTCTGCGTGTGCTTGTGTGAGTTATGGGCTGTGCAGATCAGCGAAATGCAAATTAGCAGTCCTCTACTGTCCTGTCATATCTCGACTCGCAATAGCAGAGTTCAGAAGTTCATTGCTTGGGGGAGGTAAAAGGGGCGGGGGGTGGGAGAAAGTTTGTTCTGACTTACTTGCGCTTTTATGAAGATTGTCTGGAGCTCAATAACCCCTGGTGAACTTGTATCCTCCACCCCAGCTGCAGCCTTTCAGCTCCAACAAAGACCACTCACTAAATCCAGGAAATCGAGTGGCGCGTGGGTGAGTGGCTGACTCCGCGTTCACACCCTGCCTGTGTTCAGGGGGGAGCCACTCTGCCCGGCCCGGCGAGCAAAACCCTCTGCGTATGTGCCTGGAAAAAGTAATTCCTCACCATCCGCAGAAAGCTGCACTTTCCATTGAGTTTTTCCAGCAGTGCAGCTTTGTAGAAACCACTAAAAACACGGGGCTGCAGGATTTTTGTTCTTTACATTCCTTACTGCACAAAAAGCAGCACCAAATGTTTTTCTGGAAGCAGGATTTCCAGCCATGGAGCAATGATTTAGGAGAGTGAGAATACCAGTTTCCAAGAATGTTTAGTTTGGAAAACTTTGAGATTTACTTGAGACATCACCAATGTATTTCCTCTGCTTTGATTACTCCGCTTCCATATACATTTATTTAGCCACTGGCTGTTGTTCTTTTACCCTTAAAAAATCTGTTTTGATGCCCCTAAACATCATCTTTTTTGTTATGCTAAGGCAGGAGATAGAATGGCATGCAGAGAGAGAGATAAAAGCAGTGTTGTTTTATGGATCCTACACAGTGTACTTTGCAGGAACTTTAAAATAGTTCGCACAGGGCTCCTCAGTGGGATAAATGTTCTCTAAGACCATTTACAAAACATGAACAAAAGAATATTAACAAAGACAAGTAAGCACAGATTTCCACATTTCACAGGTGAAGAAACAAAGCTCAGTAAAACTTATTTGTTGATACAGGGTTTGATCAGGGTTAAAAAGGGTGAGGCTCAGCCTGCAGGGCCATCATGTCGATGTATCATGGTAGTTGGAGTGAGATAGTAGTTTAAAGTGGGTGAGGAAAGAGGTGGCTGTTCAGCAGTTTAGTCGTTAGACTTTGCGTGTATACTATGACATGTTGGAGATGCATTTAGGTGACACGGATATTTATCACTGGTGTGTAAAAACAACCCAGAACCTCAACTGCCCTGCCAGGTGCTGTAGTATTTTGTATTAGGGAGCTTTATATTTTAAACAATAAATTAAATTTTGTGGTTCTCAAAGCCCAGAAGTTTCCTTGGGAACTTCAGCACTGCAGCATGAAATGAAGCAAGTGGGCTGTTGTGCCAAAGAGGAGAAGGTGCCCAAAGGAGCAGCTATGGAGCAATGTTTGACTGCCCTGGCACCATCCATTTGCACTTTTTGTCAAAACCGGTGATTAGTGGTTTAAAAATAAAGCTTGTGAGAAGAGGTTAATGCACAGTAGTTAGACTTTTGCACATCTCCTCCTGGCTGTGCTGTTCTCCAGCTGCTGCCTGATGGCCTTTCCTGGGAGGCAGATGATTTTCAGACCCACTGGACTTGGGGCAATTCTCTTGGTCAGTGGCAGATTCACAGGAATGCTGTAAGGATGGGACTTGGAGCCCCCATGCCCAGCCTGGAAACCATCACGAGTCCCCCAGTGCAAATGCTAGCCTTTGAGAGGCTGAAAAGTTGTCCAAGGTAATTTGTGGAGCCTCATTTATGGACTTTTCTGGCCACTCCATTTGCACCAGGATTCCACAGTCTCTGCTACTTGTGAGAGAATGTATTTAGGATTTTTGCTCTGCAAGGTGTTGGTCAAAGGCAACTTAAACTGATGCAGCTGTTACAATCCTGTTTCTGTCTTTACCCCTCTGGCACTCATGTGGTCATACAATAATGTACATTCAGATGCTGAAAACTGAGCTTTTTTTCTTTTTTTAATTCCTCCCAGAATCATATTTTTTAGCTGGATCAGTTCCCTGAACTGATTGACACTGTGATTGCGTTAATATGAGCACAGGAGAATGGGAGAGAAGATGGGAGCAGGTAGGACAAAAGGATCACAGCATCCCAGGCTCAGTTTGGTGTAGGCTGTCTCCTTGGTTGCTAGAACAGGCTGCATCTGTGATGGCTGGTGAGACATAAATTAGAAGATAATTTGTGCAGGAGAATACAGCAAAAAAATCCATTGATTGACCTCCCAAGCCAGTGAAGGTAATCCTGTATGTCAGCTACTACACAGCCTGAGTAACATTGTCTCTTAGATTTTTTTTATTTGTTATTTTTTTTTAACTCAGTTGGTTTTACAGTCTACATCATCCATGCTTAGTCTTGCTGCTGCAGTGTGATCCTGCTTATCAGTAACTGGGATTATTCTGCAGCTGGAGCTGAATCTCTTTTTGAGCAGCGCCAGGAGGAGGGCTGGTCCCCAGGGGCTGGTCTGAGCAGATGTACACCAAGAGTTTTGCAGCCTGCAAATGTCAGGCTGATGTTTTTTCCTTTTCTGACTGGACGTTTCTATGTCCTCATAACTGTAGGTATAGCTGCCTTTTCTTCAAATGCCTGCAGCATCAAGACAAAAATTACTTTGGCTTTCAGTGCTTCCTGCTAGGTTGCTTTTCTCCCTACTGTTTGCATGAGCATCCTGGGATTCAGACTGACTGTCCTGGCCTAGCCTGGCTATGAGCTTCTCTCTGCATGCTTCTAGCTGTGCTTCAGTCATGTCTCCCAGTGGGCTTGCCAGTAAACTGGAATCATCTGTCTTGCAAATGGTTTTGTCTTTAATTAGAAAATCTTTAATGTCCACAAAGTCACATGTGGGTGCCAGAGTTTGCAGCTCTGTAATGTAAGTTCCGTTGGCTTGCTGGATTTAGGTGTAAAGTTTTTAAAAATAGTCTCTTGAGCCTCAGGATAGCAGTATCTGTTGACCCCTGCTAGCAGATTTCCACGAGTTAGTTCTGGCTAAAAAACCACCCCCTCTAATTCACATTTTTCCGCCAGTGAAACACTAAAAAAGGTTTTCCAATTCATTTTCTTATCTTTATCCCCAATGGCTAGCAGATTGTTTATTTTCACTGTCTCTGTACAAGTGCTAATGTGCTTTTTTGTTTTGTGTTGTGTTTTTTCTGGTTTTGTCCTGCAGTTAGGTATCCTGAGCCTGTTTGCTCTGCGTCAAGCATTAGCTTGTTATATATTAATGACATGCTCTTCCTGGCTATAGCTTTTGCAGTCTGGCTGCTGCCACCAGGTTTAGAGTGTATCGTGTGCTGGGTGGCACTGAGAGCAGTATGTGACCCCAAACTGCAGCCTCTTTCTGATGAGAGGGCTCTGTAGGAATGCTATGACTGGAGCCAGTGCAGAAGCCACGTAGGCTTCTTGGTGTACCCTCCCAATCTCTCTTGTCCATGTCCGTCCTGTGTCGTGGGCACTTACCTTGCTTCAGGCTTCGAAGGAGCCGTGTCAAAGGGCAGGACCTTGGGTGAGTCCTTTACCAATAAAGCCCTTGAACTTCTTTCCAGTTTTGTAGGAACTGGAAAGGCATAACCATGACTTAGCTCATTGGGTTGTGGAGAAGAGATCTAGCCCAAGCCTAGGTGGGCCTCAGGTCTTCTGTTTCCCTTTCATTCCCATAAATTGCTCCTATATATTATAGCATGAGGAAAGAATGCTGCATCTTTCCAGAGACTAATATTCCCAACTTTGGGAAGCACTTTATGGACAAAGCTTATTGAGTTGTGCAGAGAAAACTATTAATGAAATAGAACAGCTTCATGAGAAGCAACACTTAGTGCTTTGTCTGTGAAGGAATAGATATTTTATGAAAGACTTTGTGTTCCCTGATTTATTTATTTATTTTTCCACTGAATGAGCAAGAGTGTTGAAAAAGGGTGGTGGGGAATGTCACTGGGGAAAAGCCCCCTCCCCTACTCACTCATCGATTCTTATAACATTGAAAAAATTAATTTAAATTGCCACTTTCCTCAAAATGAAGTGTAAAGCTTTCATAGTTCTGTTGTTTAATTTCCCAACTGGATATGAAATTAAGGAAATTGTAATTGTTTGACCTCTCGCGTCAGGGAGTCTAGGTATTTTTTCGTCTGTTTCACCGGAGTACATCTATATGAGAATAATGGCTTCCCTAGAGGCTCCATTTCTTGTAAAATACAATCTAATGAATTAAAATATATCTCCTCTTCGTGGTGCTTTTTCATGCTGTGACCTGCCTTGAGTTTGAGTTCGGGGTGGCTCCTCTTGAATTGTCTGAAGGCTCTCAGCATACTTCCTCCTACTGAATTGTTCTTCCTGAAGTTTGCCCATTGATTACATCCTCTGGCTTGGGTTGGTTGTCTTTCTTACATGGTTCACTAATTTTTCCTCACTAAGCATTGCTAATGTACCTTCCACAAACTTGCAGCTTTTTGAGCTTTGATCCAGGAACCTTTCCAAATTCAGCAAAAACAACTAAAGACGTGGGACTTTTTTCACCTCCTCATTTCTTTGTGTCCTTTGTTACTGAAAAGAGCTGCAGATATTTAATACCATTTAAAGCCAGACAAAAAAACCTCCTCTCATTTGGTGATTTCTCCAAAACACCAGTTGATTATTGTTGGCAAGGATATCACACTGGAAAGGACTAGCTGTTCTGTGTGGTTTTGAGGCCAGAATACTGCTGGGATTGTCCCTGGTGGCTGGGTGGAGCTCACTGGGTACCTGCCTGAGAGCCATAGTGTCCTCATGCAGCAGATGGACCTCTCTTGGAGGGAGGGAGTAGGTTAACACTGAAGAACAAAGCTCTTCTCCCCCAAAAGGTAAAAAAATATACTGAATATCACTGAGGAAGCAGCAAATTTTGGTCTTGAGATCTCTGTGCTCTGTATGTCTGATCAGATGGATGCAAGATTTTGCAGGGGATCTAACATACTGTCTTTTAGAAAATAGCTGGATATGTCAGAGTGTGAGGTAAGGATACATTCCTTTTGAGGGCTCTTATAGAGAAATTTTTGTCCCAAAATCAGCACTGGGAGATGTGGAAATGGAGGCTGAGCTGACTTGCCACCAGAATAAGTGTATTTTGCTTTTTAATAGAAAAGGTGAGCAAACATCACCTTCACTGTTATATTTATCTCTCAGTGATTGTAAGGATGAGTTCAACTGGATCCATAATCCCTTGCTTAGCTCTTATTTCCCAAACAGGCCACACAAGTGGCCTCATGCACACCCATAGCAGCTGGTAAAACAGCTCTGCTTTCGCAATGGAAGAAGTTGGCAGGAGAGGACCCATCAGGAAAGTTTTGCCAGGATTTCATGGCAGGGAAGTGACTTTGTCAGTACCACACAAGAGTTGGTCCAGATCCGATCAGAAGTCAGGACCTGCTCTGTCTCATTTCAGGTATTAGAAGCTCTGGGTTATGTAGCATGTGTATCTGAGCTCTTAATATGTAAAAATCCTTGCATTTGTTTCCCCTTCTCCAATCCCATTGCTTTAAAAGGAGAGGAACTTTTCAGCGTGCCCCAAGAAGAAAGTGGCGGAAAGGCTGGCTGTGGTTCAGGGCAAACCCCTCCATCCCGGGCCAGCAGAGGAGGCTCCTGGGAGCAGGGTGGTGGCCAGGGTGCTCCGTGTGCTGCCATACCACAGCGGTGTGTGTGCTGAGTGGTGGGAGCAGGGCCCCCTGCCCGTGGGCCACAGGCAGCTGCGAGGCAGCAGCAGCAGCCAGCTCGCTGCCAGCACGGCTCTGGCACCGCAGAGAATCGAGCCCTTTGTATCTAACCATCCAGACCTAATACACTGACATGGTCGTCATCAGATACAGTTGACACATGTTTAAAGGGTGTATCTCGCTGCTTTGAACAAGTGGGAAAGTGTTCTTGGACTGCTTTGCTCGCCGCATTTCTACGGAATTTCCCACTGTCCATTTTCCATAGTTACATACAGCAATTAACTGGAATCCAAGGCTGCGGCGGCTGCACGCATAGTCTCTCAAACCACACCTGTGGCTTTTTTGTGTCACATATAATTCATGACTGAGTGACGCTTCCTGCCTTGTCATCTTTAGTCCTGGATGAATGAATGGTGTAGCTAAATCAGCTTAGCACCGAACTAAAGCAGTGGTTTGTGTTTAGCCGTGGCTCTTGCACAAGTTGTGCATAAACTTATTTGTGTTGGTATGGGTGGGTGTTCACTGGAGGCTCCAGCTCTTTTGATATCGGATCCACTCACAGCTTGCATGTCCTGCCTCAGCTTTATTTTCCCTTCCAGAGGCATAGATACTGCATGAATCACTGTGTCTTTGCAGAGGCTCCAATGGGTGAAGGTATTTGTGCTGAATCCTCACCAGGCTGTAATTAATCTGTAGACGAAAGGAAATGGTTTTGTGACAGCTAAATGAAGACCAAATAATGCGATGTGATGAAAGGTCCGCTCAGCAGTCAGATTCAGGATCTGAAGTTATATGCTTTTAGCTTTATGGTGAACTAAAAAGTGTTTGAAAAGAGAATTGCCTTGAGTCCCACTTAGCAGCAGACAAAAGCAGACGAAAACCTGCATGTAATTATATATTAATATGCGCAAAACTGATCAGAGATTAAAAAAAAATTACACCATGTTATTCAGTGTATTGAAAACATTTGGGAAACTTACACATAAACTATATGTGAGTGCTGTACACAGAGAGGCATGTGCGTTCTGCATTAGGTTTGTGAGATCAGTGTATGTGCCAGTGAACAGGCTGTCTTTTCTTTGGGCTTTAGTTATGCTGAGATAGAAAACACCTGATAGCCTTTACAAAAATATTGCAGACTTTTGTAAATTAGGCTGAGGGTTTTTTTTTTTTTCTCCTTTCTCCCCACCTCCCCAGCCCCAAGATTTGGAATGTTTTGCAGAAGGAAAGAAGTTGCTGATCATCTTGTTTGAAAGTTTGGGGGTTATCTTTTTGTTTTTAAAGAAGGAAGTAATATTTTAAATTCATGTTTCAGCTTGTTCATCATCAGTTACACTTTTGATGCAGTTTCTCTCATATTACTTCATGTGTAGCTGGGATTGGATTTAGCAAAAAGGCACAATGGTAAATGTGGCAGCTGGGAAGTGGTTTACTGTAGTTTGCTGACTGTGACCTTTGGAGTAGGCACTCAGACTGGTTGATGCTGAGTATTTCAAGCAGCAGCAGCAGCAGCAGTGAGACCTTAGCTAAGTGCACAATCTTCCAAAACATTGAGATTTCTCAACTCCACTTGTATAGAATCACAGAATCCCAGAAATTTCAGGTGACAGAGAGCTGAGAGTGGCTCTCTGTCCCCTGCCTCCAGCCCCAGTGGGGCCTTCCACCAGCGCTAGGTTAAATTGGTCACGGCTTGTCTGGTGGAGTCTTGTAAACCTCTTTGGAAAGAGGTGCCTCAGCCTCCTGGGGATGACCTGGTCCAGCACTGCATGGCCTTCCAGGAGAAGACTTTTCTGAACACCCAGCCTGAACTTTCCAGCAAGTGTTGTCATTTGCGACTATTAGAAAAGATTTGGCTTTGTTAAGAGTTATAACTGCAGCCTCTTACATTAGCTCATGTATATATGCTTATTTTCTCTTTTATCCTAAGTCTTTGATAATGAAACTGCAGTTAGAGTGTCTGTATATAAACTAAAACAAGATTAGGATTACCAAATTTCAATGAAGTCTTAATTTCACTATGGCTATATCATAGCTATACACTAGTAGCATTATAAGACTGTGACAGTATTGTTATTAGGACTGCGATTGTTTTCAACACTATCTATCCCTATATCCAATAGGAATTGCAGGCTGCTATCCCTAATTTTCATAGCAGAAAGCAGTGATTTTTATGACTGGGCAGAGTTGCATACTGGTAGGAGAATGAGTTTGATTCTGCTATGACTTCAGCATTATCAATAAAATGATCAAGTACTGTAAATTTACATTATAATTATGATGTCAGAAACAATATAACTTGGTTTTCAGGTTGACTGAGAATGTGCCCTGGGAATTTGGAGGAAATATATTTTTCTCATTTTGAAGCTGAATAAGTCCTAACAGAAGTATTTCAGGAACATATATGCAGTTCAGTGATGTTATACTCAGCAAGTATTTTATAAATAGCTGAATTTTTAAGACCAGAGCATCTCATTTTTGGTTCCTCTTTTATTTATTTGTCATAAATGAACTCAGGACTCTGCACCTTTTGGTTGTTTTTTTTGCTTCAATATGATCTGCATCCCACACACCTACAGCAATACTCACTTTTCTCTGAGATGGGAATTACTCATTTTAGTAAGCAGATTGTAGATAACTTGAATCTTGAGAAATGAATGTTGAAGGAAGAGCTATGTTTTTAATACTTTAGTTAAGACAGCACATTATTTTCAAAAGAGCATAGAGAATTGGCTGCTGGAATTTTAGGGACACTCTGGAATACCTTGAATGTGCAGAGATGAGCCAGGTGTCTTAACGCCTTCTGGCTGTATAATTTCTTTAGAACATCTTGTCATGGACATCCAGAATCCTCCAGAAGTGAATAAAGGTGATACCTGGGTCACTCTTTAATAGAGAAGATAATCCAGAGCCACAGGATGCTAACTGCTTCTCCAGGTCACCTGAAGGGGACTATTCCTCCTCAAACCAAATCTTTGTACCTGTGGTGACTTGGAGCTTCAGAAGGGCTTTGTCTTTAAGATCCGTCTGGTTCTTCCTTAAAGAAGGCCCCTCTCAGTCCTGCTTTAGGGGTTTTCCAGGGTAACTTTGAGGAGGCAGTGAAAGCAAAGGGCACAGTGGTGCAGAGAACAACGCCATCTCTCATACCACAGTGAGTATGTGAGCTCATCTACTGTGATGGGAAGCAGTAGGCCTTCCAACACCAGCTGGTTTTGCGCCTGTTGGTGCTGGTGTCCAATACCAGTCACCTGCTTTGGAAACAAACAGCACCCACTGGAGCTGGGCATCCTGGCTGTGCCAGCAGCATGGCTCTGTGGGTTTGCTTTCTTACCTTCATGCCTCTCTCCGCCCCTTCCCCCACAGTTTCTACTATGCTTTCTCTTGTAGACGGCAATATAGGATCAGACTGCTTTTCATTTCCATCACTTTTCCCTGCTGTGACTGAATCTGTTGCAATTTAATTTTAATTGAGATGCACACTGCTTAAATAGACACAAGACAGCTACAGCTATCGCTAATTAATTTTCTTCCAAAATGACAACATTTAATAATTATATTCCTTGTCACTTACATTATTTATACAAGTTTAACTCTGGGAATTTTTTTAAAGACACGTCAGCTGTGAAAGTGCTTTATGGTGTTAATCTCCTGTAAGGCAATTGTGATTAACTTCAGAAGTGGAAGTATGTTTATGGTGCATTTACTGAAATAGTATGTAGCTCTACAAGTTTCAGGAAAGATTGAGGTATTTCTACAATAAGGTAATAGTGTTTCTAGTTGCAGTATTCAAATCTAGAGAAGCCCTAATGGTAATAGTTTGTGCACCTGAATTATCTCTGATCTGACAATCTCTAAGCACCTTCTGCCTATGAATGAATAAGCTCACACCTTCTGCAGAGATCCCTCCCCAGTCTCTCACTTCACCTGACGCTGCACAAAGAGATCATCTGCTGCCCCAGCTTGCAAAAGTCCTTGCCCTCTGCTACCTTGCTCTAATACTGGGCAAAGAAAATGACCTTTTTGTATTTTAGTCTGAAGAATCCATCACTGGTTGCTGTCAGACAGGGAGTTGGATGAGTGGGACCATTTGTCTGTTGCAGTGTGACAGTCCTTAGGCAGTGCTGTAACTATTTGGGGATTCTGTCTGTGCTTGAATGCATCATTGCTGTGTCATGACATAACTTTGGTGTTTGCAGAGAGGTGCGTCATCAACCTCCAAACTTCAAACATTCACAAAACAGGTAGAAATTTCTTGGGACAGCTATGAAGAGAATTTTTCCAGCCTCTCCTGTGGGGATGTACGGTTGTGATGTTCCCTCTCCTCAGAACAAAGGAGCTGGCTATTGAAGGTGAGATGCATCAGCCCTGGGGTTTTACTGACAGATCTAGAAATTTTGGGAATGACTGAAGAGTCAGAGAGCCTTTTTTTTTCTCAGTGAGAGTCCTGTCTAGGGTGAGAGTTTAAGCTGGAAGCTGCAGCAGAGGGATTTTCTGGGTCAGAGAAGTAAATGTGGGAGGGCGGGACAGGTAAGACTTGAATCTCTCAGAGGACTCAAGACCAGTAAAAGTCAAAACTAGATGTGAAAAGTGACCGCAAGTACATGGGTGTGCATATTTTCTCCACTAGCATAGAGTAACTCTTTAGAAATCTTCACACCTTTCTGATCACTAACAAAGTAAAGCTGCTCTGGGAACAGAGCTCTGGGAAAGTGTGTGTTTGCATTTATTAAGGATGCTGGGGATTAGTACTGATGCTGCAGAGTAGAATGAGTTGGATGATGCAACCCCATTCCAGTAAGGCTCAACAGAGAAGTTTTCCAAGGATGGCATGGAAAGCAATTGTACTGTGTGCTGCTGTGATCAGAGGACGTTAAGCCGGTGTGGATCTAGAGGGCTGATCATCTGGACATTTGGAATGTCTCAGCCAAAACAAATTTGATTAAATATGTTAAATGTATGTGTAGTGAAAGTCTTTTGTTGGACATTTGGGACTATCGTAATTATTACATAAATTTCAGTGTCTTCTTGAAGTTATTTTCATTCATTTTATAGTGAATATATAGAAAATATATATGTATATCCAAAACTGTTTACCTCTGTATTAAGATGGATTTGAATGAAAAGCTGTCTCGTCATCTGTCTATCCTCGTGTATTGTCACAGCAGCAAAATTGCATTATAAAAGCTTTTTATTTTCACTTCACTTTATTTTCCCCTCAACTTTGACAATAGCAAAAGAGACTGGGCAATATTTAGTGCTTTTTTGGTGTCTGTTTGGGTTTTTGTGCTGTGTTGCACACTAGCAGTGGTAGGTAAGACAGGAAACAGCATCGAGGACTTTTTAGAAGGAATGGAACCTTTTTGCACCCATATTTCATTGCATCTTTCAGTAGGCTGTAGTTTACTGCTCTCTTCCTAAGCAGGTACTGCAGTTAATTATTTTTGTGCTTATTGGTAATGTAGTCACAATTCTTGGCAGAGACATAGGTCTTGGTAACACAGTGGGGTGGGACTGTGCTAATTCTGCTGATGTGTTTCTTCCAAGTGGAGTTCTTGGAGCCGAGGTCTGCTCCATTGCACCTGAAGAGATAAGAAAAATTTATTCCTCTGACAAATAGGTATCTTCTTATGTGTGTGTTCCCTGAAGTTATTTACACACAATGTCGTTTACTTTGAGGTCTCTCATGCTCTGTAATTTGCGTGTAGTGCTAGAGTTGCTGATGGTTCATTCCTTTGATTGCCAATTGTCACGATCTGCAATAGGTCTTTAGCTGCCAGCACCTTTGGGTGGTTGTGGGGGCTGTAATCCAAAAGGCCACAGGTTTGGTAAAAGCTGTAAGTTTCTTCATGACACACAGTATGTGAGTTGTTGTGTCCTGGTCTCAGCCAAAAGGGAGGGCAGCAGCCACGTGGCCTTGGGGGTGTTTTGGATCATTACACTGATCAGCAAAAGGGAAGGCCTAAACAT
The DNA here is from genome assembly GCA_013397935.1 of Dasyornis broadbenti. Classification (NCBI taxonomy): domain Eukaryota; kingdom Metazoa; phylum Chordata; class Aves; order Passeriformes; family Dasyornithidae; genus Dasyornis; species Dasyornis broadbenti. The sequence goes on from VZRN01005011.1 coordinate 875,373, forward strand.
TAAGGAATGTTCACAGCTACCAGTACTGTTTTCTAAAAATGTCAGTGGGGTGCGGCAATGAAAAGCCAACCCAGCACATGCTTTAGGTCTGTTTTTCTGAAGGCATCTGCCTGAACATATTCTCTAAATAAAGACTAATCTTTGATTACAAGAGTGCTAAGGGAAGACATCTACTGTTTTCTCAGTATGCCACTAATGACTGGGGGATGTCCAACAATCTTTGTTTTCAAAAGATACATTTTCTCTGTTTCTTTTAAATTGACATTTATAAGTTAGCAATAAACCTACAAAACTCTGGGTTTGCAGTGAAGATACTGGCTCCAAAACAGAAAGTATGTTGGGCTGTCTCACTTACAATACATGAAAGGCTGGGAAATGCCCAAGAGGACAAAGTGGTACCAAATGTTGGGTAGCTGTGGGTAGTTTTGAGACAAGAAATTGTGTCGTCATCTATAGCTGATGGCAAGTCCCCCATCCCAGTGCCTTCAGTTCTATGATAGCTCGTGCTCAGAAGGATTATTGTAGAGATGGGAAAGGACAGATGTTTAATTTCTTCAATAGAGAAAAAGCTAGCTAACTTTTCAGTCAAGTGCTAGGTTACGACAGCAATTAACATGAATGCTTGAAGAGGTTTTTCAGTATTTGTAGTGTATAATTTTGAATGTCATGATACCCTGACACACTGTGTGTTACGCAGAGAGCAAGAGGATAAAAGAAGTACAATCTTTCTTTTGGTGAGGGACAAGTGAGTTGTGATAAATGAGTTATGCAAGTGATCATTTTCTTACAGGAGGAAAAATAGAGTAAACTGTGGAACTCTAGTACTTCTAAAATCAGAACAGGTGTGTTCACTGGCTCCTGATTTTCTGATGGTATCTGATTCTTATCTTGGAGAACTGTAATAAAACAGAAGGCAGCCCAAATTAGTAGTTTCAGTGGTGAAAAGTAGCTATGAATGAGACTGGGAGTGGGCAGATATCTCCGGCCTCTATGACCAAACTCACTCAAAGAACACATATTTAGGCCCTGATGGAAGCAAGTGCACATGTGTTTGCTGAAGTCTTCCTGAAGCCAATGAGATTGAAAGCACAGTGTGGTAGGCTTTAATAGGCTTTGAAAGAGGAGACAATGGTTGAGGCAAAACAAAAGAGCATGCCATCAAAGGATGTAAAGCAAAGTGACAGGAAAAAAGTGACAAGCTAGGAAAATGTTCTTTGTTCCCACATTCTGAATGGCTGTGAAATCAGCTTTGTACTCATTAGAGCCTATGTAAAGGAACTTGCTGTAAATGAAAATGAATGGCTTAGAGGCTGATGTTTTGAGTTCAGATGTGTAGGTGAGTGGCAGGAAGCTCAAGGAAATTCCAAACTCTGAGACATTGTGCAGAAGGAAGAAGCAGGAGTCAGAGGTGGCCTGGAGGCAAAATCTTACAGTGAGGTTGGAGGAATCTGAGGACCACCCCAGGTTTCAAACTTGGGTGACAAACAAGATGCTGTCCACTTCTATAGCATTCGGCATCCGTTGCTACCTTCTAAACATGGCCAGACTGCTATGAGAGATATTTGAGAGACAGACTGAAGTTAATGTGTGGTTGGAGGGAATTAGGTCCAAACTAGGTCAATCTGAGAGTAAAATGTGGGTAAGATTTAGTGGAGAGAAAGCCCAGGGGCAACTGGGCTTTGAATACGGCTTAGCTGTGAACAAGAAGGAAGATGGAATGAGTTACAGATACAAATGGGATTTTGGGTTTAGAGAGAGGCAGACCAAGAAAAAGAGCAGAAAAAACAAAGAAAGAGCAAGAAAGTAGCTGTGACATGGTTTAGAAGATGGTTGTGGAGGAGTGAGGTGACTAGAGAAAAGAGTACATGAAACTTTAGGAGCAGGGAGGGAGTTGCAGATGGGAGGTTAAAGACTTAACTTGTTTTGGCTGTTTTCTTGAGGAACTCAGCAAGTTTGCATGCACAAAAAAGGTATACATATAGAATATAATTATCATGTACATTAATATATGACAGAAATAATACACAGTAAGTGCAAGGTGAATTAGAGCTGTTTTAGTGAATTATAACTGTTTCAGTAAATAGTTAAATATATTAGTTATAACTAATATATTTAGGTAAAACTAAATAACTAAAACCAGGTCTATATTTATGTCTATATACACACATGCTCCTGTACAAGAGTTCTGTCCTGAAGAATTGACATGAATCCTTTACATTTTATCTTAAATTAGAAAGTATCAAGGAACAAAAGCAAATAAGGAGGCAATATTTACAGAATCTTCTCAGGCTAGCCTTAATGGTTTGAGTCTTATTTAATGAAATAGTTAAAAGAATTTTTTTTGTGCCTAGTGGCCACATCAATCACTATACCCTGAAGTCTGGTATAATCTCTGAAAAACTGTGGGGACTCAACAGCAGCAAATAGAGTTTCCAGTGCCCAGTCCCTGGCCTGGCTACCACCGAACACAGTTCTTCTGCTTCACTTGCTTCAACTGCACGGTTGCCTACACACAACATGGTTCCTAAACCTTTCCTCTGAGCCATAGCAACCTGCTGACATTTGCTAAAAGTTCACTGCTGGCCTGTGTTTTGTTCCAGTAAGTTTTGTGGACGTGAGATGTTCTGGCTTGGCAGCCCAGCTTGTTTTGTATGTGAAGCAGACACTGCAGGGCTGTGGAGGACCAGACCTCCTTGTATTTCTAGTCTTCTCTAGTCTGTGGAGACACCACTACTGGGGTTGAGAAGGGAGGTTTTTCCCTTAGATTTTTAAATAAGAGAATGAAATAAATTACAATGTTTTTTCTTTCCTTTTTTTGATGCTGGCAGCTGCTTACCTGATCAAGTCAGTTCTTACAGGATACAAAGTGAAGATTGCGTGATACTCTGTTGGTGAACAGTTTTATAATCTGCCTCAGTCATCAAAACACTTGTAGCACAGTAGACATAACTGCATAGTGAAGGACTGTATATTCTGCAACACTGCTGTTGTCAGGATGTAAACACCTGAAGAGTTTATCAATGTCTTTGTAAGTCCTTATCTCTAAAGAAAAAAAATAGAGAAGTTGGAAGGTAGAAGTTAGTTTGCTTGTCAGCAGAGACTGGCATGCTAAAATCTAATTATTATAAATGCAGGTGTTTTGGTCTGTGAAGGTATGGCAAATCAGCCATTAATAATACCCTGATACATAGGTGCGCAGAGAATCAAGGTGCTGATCTAGTCTAACTTTAACACCATCAGAGGATTTTCCTGTACATAAACCCATCCGTGTCCCATGATGGGTCTTAGACTACAGCAGATCTTCTGAAAAAATACCTGAAAAAAATGTCAGGTCTGCCATGCGAGAGAGTCTAGCACCAGCCTGAATCTAGTGCTCTCTTCTGTTGAAACTGGAAGCCTTGTTTCTAAGCTGAATTTCTCTAGTTTAATTTTTAGCTCCTTAACCTTTGCAGCTGGTAGGTATAATTGGTTTAGACGTAGCTTATTTTCATGTCACTTACCTCTGGGTCAAACAGCAATTGTTATAAAATTCTTTCTGATTGTATATGTATTAATATTGCTGATGGAGTCATCCTTCAAGTACCTCTCTTTCAACCTCTCTTTCATTTTTCTCATGTGTGGCACAGGAGCCCTTGCAATTTTCATCCCTCTGCTTGTTCTTTGGGCACCAGAACTGAACTTACTGTTCCATTACTAGTCAGTTCAGGGTTAGGCAGAGAGGTGTTACAGCCTCCCAAATTCTTTGTAGACAAACACATATTGCTTTAATCGTTTTAGTATTGGTACCCTCCATAGAGCTTCTCATTCTCAGTTTGCCCACCATAAACTTCAAGTCATCTCCAGTCAATGTTTCTCACACAGTCTTCATTTTAATCAATTATTTTCCAGATGTGTGGCCTTGTATGTGGTTGCTTTAGAACCTATAATCTTTATCTAGGCCATCTAGGGATGGAGAGCGTGTCACTGGTACAAAGCAATTATCTTCATTTACCATGTCAACAGCCATTCGTCACTGATAGGCTTCTTGACTTTGTATTTGTTTCCAGTCCCTGATACACAAAATGATTGTAACTCTCCATTCATGTGAATGTTTCCACCAGATGCAGTAATACTGGTCAGGACTCATTTGTGTATTAAAGGAGTCATTCCACTTCTTGTTTATTACTCATGTTCATAGTGTCAGAATCTATACAATTAAGGAATCTCTTCTCTTTGAGTCCCTTGGTACCTTGATTAATTTTAATCTTGACATCTTGATTTCTGGCTAAATGAGTGCTCATTTTCACCCTTGTCTTTTGTCATTAGCTTAATACCCTCCTGAATACTTCAGCCTGTCTCCTGAAAGACTTATTGCCATCCACTGAAATGACAGCCAGCCACACTGTATAGTCTCTTTTCTCTGTAGAAGATGGACCTGCACTGCTGAAAACTTAAGGGCTTTGCCATTCGTCACTTACTTAACTGTTAATTTCTGGATAGCCTTGTAACTTGAGTCACAGGAATGGAATACTCTTTAAAGTATTGATTTCATTCTCCCTCATGTAAAATCCCTTGCAAGGATCCTTGGTTGTTCTTGACTTTTTCTTCACTAGCATGCTTGTGTCCTTGCAGGGTAGGCTTTATTGTGGTTCATGGGTACATCCCATATAGCTCTGACCTCTCCTATTACAGCAATTGTCAGATATTTCAACAGTTTTGGGGTTTTCAAATTCTAGTTGTGAGCATAAGGCTACTTGATGACCTCCATAGGTCCCTTCGAACCCTAAATACTCTTATGTTCCTCTGAGAAACTCTTCTCCCATTCTCATCTGGATTAATTTTGCTCCATTCTTCTGTTTATTAACTGCCAACCATTTTATGTGGTCTGCATCCTGCCTTCAGCTGGCAACTGTAGTCTTATGAAGACAGTATGTGGAGTTGGAATAAAGTGTGGAATAGCAGCTTGTGTGGTGAGTGTGTTCAGCAGAGGAAAATGAGCCAACTGAAGTGTTGCTTTTTTGTTTTTAATTACATTCTTGTTTCCTTCCCAGGCTTCTCTCTTCTGCATACTTACACGTGTGCCTCTGGAGGGAGAATTCAATAGGCTGATGAACAGAACTGGAATGTTTAAAAATAAACCAAAATTTTGTAATGAAACATATTCTGGAAGAACCTAGTTGCTATAAGGATTTTTGCAAGGATGCAGTCCTTCATCTTTCATTGCTCAAAATAAAGATTTTCGTTCCTTGGGCCAAATGAGGGGTTTCTTATCCAAGCTTTGGAGCCTGTTCAATGTCATGTGGATGGACTAGGCACTACGAGACATTGTTACTTATCCCACCCCTACATAAAGCAAACCCATTAAACTTCAGTGCATGTGGTTTGTATTTGAGGTTTCATTCATGAGAGTTGAAAGTCCCCAAACTACTTCAACACGGAAGTGAAACCCTGACAGGATTCTCCTTAAGTCACCACCAAGTCAACAAAACATTCACTTCTCAAAACCTCCCTTGAATCAAATATGAAGGCAGCTCTTGTCATATTAGCCAGGTCTTCAGCATTGATTCTTCTCCACTCTGCGGAATCTGCATGAACATCTCTGTTCAGAATCAGAGTTTCTGCCCCTCTTGTAGTATGTGCAATTTACTTTCTTAGTATCTTTTACTCATAAACCTGATGAAAAGTCAATAGGTTATTACTGATTTGCAATCAGAGTCTAATTTTGTTGTAAACAGTTTAATGGTCCTCCACCCTAGTCTTAATACAGTCTGTAACCCACCCTGGTATAGCTGACAAGCACCACAGATGTTTTCTCTGACGTTAGTTATTAGCAGTTTCTGCTCTTGTTGGAGCATGAAGACTTGATGAAGGGTTTTCTTTGGGGATTCTATTTTTTCTTTTTTCTTTTTCTATTTTGGTGTGCAAAGGTTTCCTAAAATGACAACAATACTTCTTCATTAGGTGCATGTGTGTACACACAGGTAATATTTGTCTTTTTGGTTTTGTTTTTGGAAAAAACCCAGACAATTGTCTAACAGGAAATTGAAAACTTATTTGGATTTACATCAAAAACACCAACTTAGACAATGCTTTGCCACAATTCTCTCACTCTTGCAACAAAACTAAACAAACAAACAAAACTCAAGTGAAGATTCATGGACCAGTTATAATGGTGACGCATCACTTTTGAGCAATTTTTGTTTATCTGGTGGCATCCTCCCATATTTTTTGCAGCATGTTAATGCAGAGTCTGAATGCAGGAGTGTCTTGATTATCTTCTTTGACGGTTTTTCATGTCGGAATTAGCTTAGTGGAAATTTTCTCATGTTAAGACATGTAGGATTGGTTTTGTAAAATTACAAGTATGACTTTGTTTTCCTGTTCTACCACAAAAGGCTCTTCCCTCCAGCCCCCACTCCTCCACCTTCTCAGCTCTTCCAAAGTAAGAAACAAAGATAACTTCTGAGGGAAAGGAGGGAAAACCAGGTACCCCAGCCTGCGTGTCTCAGCATGGACCAGTGCTGATTCTGTGTCTGGCTTTGAGCTTTTATGTCTGTTCGTATGTTTTGATGATGTATTGTGATTGTTTATAACCCAGCATCTGAAAGATAGTTTTTGTTCAAGGCTCTAAGGTTGGCAGCTTGAAAATATACTTGAAATGGGGAAACGATTCAAATTTCTGCTGCTTTATAAGTTGTTTGTAATGAAGCAGCAGTATTAAAGTGACATTAGTGTTTGTGAAAAATAGGAACACCGGGCTAAACCCAAAATATGCATAAATGTTAGTTTCTCTATTCACTATCATCTCTTTTCCAATAAATGCAGCCCAGAAAGTAAATGACTTTAGAAAGGGAAAAGTCATTTATGTTGCAATACAGTGTCCTCAGTGTTGTCATCTGTTGCCACGGAGTGTCCCAGGATAGCCTGGCCTCTGGTTGACATTCCTGAAGGATGTCTCTCCCACAGGTGCTGTGCCACTTCTGTCAGTCCTGCCCAGGGTTAGGTGCCCCTGTGCAGATGCTGGCATTGCACCCTTGCCGTCCAGGACTGTCATGGTTTGAGCCTGGCCAAATGCCAGGTACCCCCAAATTAACACACCCACACCCAGGGCTCATGAGTTGAGATAAGGAAACCCAGGAGAAGACGCACTCAAATAGGCAAAACACGACTAACTTAGGTTGCAAAGTGATCTAATTTATTACTAACAGAGTCAGAGGAGTAAATGAGAAGTAAAATAAACCCTTTAAGGCCACTGTTTCTCCACTCACCCCCCTCCCTCCTTCCCAGGAGCTGCACAAGGGAACAAGGCATGGGGGGGTAGGTCAGTTCATCACCCAGATCTTCTTCCCCTGCCCGGGGAGAGGCTCTTTTCCTCTGCGTAGCCATGGATCTCACTTGCGGCAGCCCGCCCGACACTGCTGCAGTGATGCTGG
>VZRN01005011.1:883395-926208 GCA_013397935.1 Dasyornis broadbenti
GCCCCCCCCCCACTAGAAAAACCTGGGTCAAGCTAAACCACAACAAGGACCCATCAGTGACTGGCTTCTGCTGGAAGGTCTCCTAGGAGCTGCTGAAGGCTGGTCCTGGAGCAGGTAGCTGAATATTTGCAGACCTTCCTTATGGTGATAATTTCTGAGTGCCACCACTAACTCCACTGTCCTTGTTTGATATAACTGGAAGGCTGCTGCGGTCAGTGTCAGAGTAAGGGGGGATAGCACTTGTGACTCTTTCTAAGGTGGTTTCCTTTTGCATGCCTGGCACCACCTGAAGCAATAGATTCTTTTTGTACCTAGAGACAAAATCTTGGGTACTCCATGTACAAAAAGTGATGAAGCAGGCTGGGAGGCTGCATTCTTTGAAGCTGTTTGTAGGGCATATGTCTTCCATCAGAGACGCTTTCATATCACTTCTCTTCCCTGTGTCTCTCTTCTATTTTTTTCCCTCCCTCCCTGTCCTGTCCCTGCCATTAGAGATGTAATTTTGTGCCTTACCCTGCCCAGCAGTGCATGTATCTCCATCATCCATGGAATCAGGTCTGCCTGCAGTCTCTTGCTTCTTCTTTTCCATGCTTTACTTCTCCATTTCCACAGGATTTGCCATTGTCTGTGCTTCATTTACTTACACTCTTCAGTAAGTTTTTAAGGTCGTCCCTCTATTCCCTTACTTCTTGTTTTTCAGGGTCTTCTCCATGTTCAGGAACTTGCTGCTCTTTCCACATCCATCCAATCCTCCTTGCAAACATCCCTCCTTCCCCCATGCCTCCTGCCCACCCTTCATTTTTCCTTTCTGTGCCTTTCTGGACAGTTATGTCTGGAATATCCCAGGACTTCTGGAGCTGGTTGGAGGTGATGTTATTACAATACAGAGCGACACTACCAAGCACCAGGCAGTTCTGGGTGCACTTTGACCCCTCACAATATTGCAGAGCGGCTTCTTCCTCATGCTTTTGGTCTGCTGTTGCCATATGGAAATGGCAGATGGTGTTGATCAGGAAGTTAATCTAGAAGCGTATCCGTTTCATGCCGTACGTGAAGGATTTGTTCAGTAAACTTAGAACTCTAATTTAAAGCCAATTAACGGAGTGATTTGAAGAGACTTGTTGTTTTTGAAGTTCAAAAGAGATGCTAAGTCTCTGATTTCAGCCTTTGTACATTCCAGAACCTGTATAACTATTGCAGTGTTGCCAACTCTGCTGGGGTTTTTTTGTCTGTTTTTTTTCCCCCCTCTCCTTTTCTTTCCCTTTTCATTTTTTTGAGTGATGCAACTTTTGCCATGGGCTGGAACTGTTCGGTGGAGCTTTGTGAACACCCAGATTTCTCAGCAATGTTAGCCTTACCTTTGGGAGTAGGCAGGCAGAACTTGTGTGTCTTCCTATCCTGCTAGCACAGCTCCCTCCTCCCTTCCTTTGACAGCCTGATACTACTCTTCTCTGAGCAGGAGTCAGGGTAGGAGACAGAAAAATAGAATAAGCCATGAGCAGCTCTGTGCCCTCCTAACACTGCTTCTGTCAGCATGGGTTTGCCTCTGCTACCTTTCTTCCCAGAAGGTGGTAGGGACCCACTACAGAAGGTTTCCTGGCTGGAAGGAGCAGAAGCAGCCTCCAGAGAGAGAGCTACTGCCCCAGGGCACAGCTCTAATTTCCATGTGTAATCTACCCTGTACAAGCAGGCCCAAGCAGACCATTCCTAAGAAATGTCAAGATGGGAAACCTTGTGTCAGGAGGACCTCAAAAGTGATTAGTTCTGAATTAATATTTATGGTGCTTTTACCTGAGATTGATATTCTGTAAACACTTGTAGGTCCTTCAGCAGCAGACAGCATGTTTGGATAGTCCCAAGATTTAGTGATGGCATTTAGACAGAAAAAACTTTCTTTAGTAATTTGAAGCTGTTGCTGATATAAAAGAAAATAGAGGGGTCAAGTTTTGCTGTGGTACAGAGCCTATGACTTCACCGGGTTAACTGCTGCTACTTCCCTGTAATTGAGAACATAATTTGGCTCAAACCCTGGAGACAGAAAAGGATCACAGCAGCCACTGTATTAAGCCAATATTCAGAGCAGTTGGCTCACACTGAATTTCATAAGTAGATCATGTATTCAGAAGGCTTTAGCTGTATGACCCAGTCCACAGCAAAAGAAGAGATGGTGGGAGTATCTCCTTGTTTATCTTGCCTAAAGCAGCATGCTAGGAAAAGCTGTCAAACCTGGGATTGTACCTCCATGGGGGTGCTGTGGCATCTTTAAGAGTCTCCCTGTGGGTGCATGAGCACAAACCTGGTGAGAGCTGTGCAAATGCTGCCCTGTGTTATCTCAGCTCCCATCAGTCTTGCCAGGAGCCAGCAGCAGTGGAGCTGCATCCTGGCTGTGGTGCTGGTGTCAGCAGCCTGCACACGTCCAGCGTGTCCCTTAGAGGTGATGCCACCTCGCTAGCACTGCTGGGGCTGTGCATGGAGGGAGGTCAGGTAGAGATGAACTCAAGACAGAAAATACACACTGGTCTGAGAAAGCCCCAAATATTCCCAAAAGCGAAATGGCTTCTGGAAGCATACTCTGGAAATCCCTTTCTGCCCCTGCCATGCGGCTCCCAGGCTTGAAGGTGGCATTCAGGATTGGACCTGTGTCACACTGTCACTGGCAGTGCCTGCCCTCTGCCAGAGAGGATCACTCCTATGGTGTTGCGGTCTTTGAGCAGAAATAGCCAAAACTGGTCATTCATTTCTCGCAGAGGAAAAAAAAATCATGTTTTCTGCTCTGTCTAGGGGAGGAGAAGGGGGTTTCCTGATGAAAGAACAATCCTGAAGAAGAAAATGTCTTTTTTAAAAAGAGGGTGTGCAGAGAATATGTCTGATGAATATCTGTTCATTCCTAAGTTTGTTAGCAGTCCTGCTCAGGCTGATACCCTCCAAAAGAGACAGGCATTTCTGGACAGCACTTTTGACCATTCCTCAAGCACTTAGCGGGAGGGATTGTTTTATTAGGAAAGTTTACGGCTTCTTGTTTTCCCTCAAAGGCAAATGTGACTTTGTTGTTTTTAATTCTGTTGGGATTTCTCCATTGTAATATACAGCACAGCTGTTAAAATAGCTGAGATTGTCTAGGGTAAATCATATTGCACTTTCCTTGTTCAGATCTCAGATGGCTGCCTTTTTAGTGTCACTGCAGAATTACATTACAGGGCATATGAATAGTGCTGGTATTAGTGTCAAAATCAATTACCCAACCCTCTTCCTGCAGAGAAAGCTACAAACCTTAGGAAAAATCTGAGTAATCCATTCTGGTTTTCTAATTCTGAGTAATGACAGAGGGCAGAGAGTTGTGCTTGAATAAGTGCATAGGGTCTTTCTCTGTATAGTCACTCCTAAATGCATGCTCTTTACAGGAAAAAGCAGGCTCCCTGTGAAACCCTTTTTCATGCCAAATGGCTCGCTGCTAAGATTAATCTGTCATTGAATTTATAAATTCTGTGTGGCACAGAGCAGCGGAAAAAGTTTAGCATTGAACAGAAAGCAAAGTATGTATTGCTTAAAAAAATGAATGTTGTGCTCCTGGATAGTGTGGATTGACTGCCTCCACCAATATATCTTCTTATACTGGTAATAAAAACACTTCCATAGCCTTGTGCCTCAAAGGATCTCAAAGCACTTTGCAAATAGGGCAAAGTACTATTTCCTATTTTACAGCTGTGGAAACCAGTTGCAAGAGAGAAGTTAAGCTTTTTGCCTAGGGACACTGAGGAGACTGTAGCAGATCCATGATGGGGACCTAAATCTCCAGAGTTCCAGTGCTGTGTCCTGGTCATACACTGCATCGCTGGGAAGTCTGCTGGTCACCAGCTCTCGGCCACTGTCTGTGAAACCTCAGAAGGTGGGATATGAAATCAGTGTTGGTGCTCCTTTGCTCACTCGTCTTTGTACCGATCCATGGGCAGACGTGCCGAGCAGAGCAGGATCTGGCAGAAAGGATTCTTGTGTCTTCCTGGGCTGGGATGATCAACTCTGGCTGGGATGATCAACTCTAGGGTGCTGTGAAAGGAAAACGACTTTTGGTTGCTGCTGACTTGGGGAAAAGCTTGGAACCTCACAGTCAGCCTGCTCTGCCCCAGGCACCTTTACAAAGCAAAAATAATTATAGACTTATACCCTAAATCCTGTGAGATTAGAGTAGTTGCATTATTTATTTATTTTTTTCTAATCTTGTATTTGAGGATTTACCTGTTTAATACAACCACTTATTACAAACACTTGTTTTTGTTTTTTTTTTTAATTTATAATTCATCTGAAAAGAGAGCATTACAGCTGCAAAGACCAGGTTTTCAAGTACGATCTCCTGACACATTCCAGCTGGATAAACGACACATCTGAAAAACTGGGTCCCTACTGAGGTGTCTGTGGCAGGGCTTTAGAGAATTTGCTTCAGGCATCTCTCTGGGAAAAAAAAGCATGGTTCTAACCTGCATGTTTCACAGAACAAGTCCTTTTACTAGTTCCTTCCTTCCCCTCGCTGGCTGCTGAGCTCTGCAGTGCCCGAGGATGCTCCCTCACCCTGGGGCTGCCCCCGGGGTCAGGGTACCTGGAGAAGGGGGGTTGGGGTGCGAGGGCCAGCATCTGGTTTCAAACAAAAGTGCAAAGCCTTGAAAGGAGGGACTAAGAAGAAACAGGTGGGGCGTTAGTAATAGAGCCTCTGAAGTTTATTTGCTTAACGGACAGAAGCCCAGGCTGTCAGACCTAGGTCAAATACTCCTGCAGTTTGGGTGTATTTATTTCATACGTGGTCTGTAACCCAACCTGATTCCTGGATTAAACTGCTGTAAAGTCCTGGCCCCCAGGACCCCATCCCATGTTTGCCATCAAACCCAGCACATGCCGGGGCAGGACCTTGAGGGGCCACCTCAGTATTCACTGGAGCCTTGTGTCATCAGTAAAGCCTGTAATTGTGGGTCCTGTCATTTCTAATGCGAGCTTCACAGTTTACAGTGGCAGACCGTGACCACAGATCCATCACTGTTGTCCCATTAATGCGAGCCATGCCTGAAGGCTCCTGGGATAAACTACTCAGGCTGCAGCCCACAGCTGCTTGGTGGGACACCATTACCCCAGAGCCCAGACAGTGGTCACAGTCTTCCACATCCACCATGCACCTGAAATCTTTGTGCTTTGAAGTTTTAAGGAGAGTTAACCTTTTAATCCAAGATGTTCAGGAGTCAGTCAGTCATCCAGGGAAAAGGGAGGGAAGTTTTGAGTTGGCACATGGCAATTGAAATACTTGCACACACAAAATGGTTTTCTGGTTTGCCACATATTTTTTGCCTGATCCCATTAATTCCAGTAAGGTAAGCAGCCAGTGTGCTCCAGAATATGTCAGGAGCTGAAAAATTTGCATTTGAAAATTTGCATGTGAAAAATTGCAGATCTGCATTAAAATTAGAAAGGAAAGAGGAATTAGCAGTGGCTTTTCCCAAGACCAGCCTGAGGCTCGTAGTGCCAGGTGACTATTCTGGTTATATGCAAGCAGGAGTCAGGTGGAGATGTGAATTAAAACAAGTTAAAATGAGGGGAACAAAAGTATTTACATTCAAAAACAAAGTATTCCTCTTCATTTAAGATTAACCCTGTTTTTACACTAAATTTGGGATACCCATATGTTTGCTTTTGGGAGACCATTTAAGTCTGAATCATGCAGAACAAATGGTCAAACTGACAAAAAGTTCAGGAGCTTCTATGTTCCATCAACCTAAGTTTAAAAACCCAGGTTATTTGTACTTTGGTATCTTCTTGTTTTGTGGCTATTTCACGGCATTTACTTCCCTGTTAGTAATGGGGGTAAAGCTGTAGCTGATTTTCAGATGCAATTGCTCAGTATAGAAGAACTTTTTTGGGAGAGAGAGGGATTAGTATTTGTTAGTCCTCACCAGTGAGAACTTGATGGGCAGTAGCAGACCTGCTGTGGCTTATCTGTAAGCATTGCTGGAAAGTTCTGCTCATAACATTGGTTCCAAACCAACACACAGCATAAGCACCCTCTGTGGGAAAGAAAAAAAACACTTTAAATATAGGTTTATTTGTATTTTATTGGAAATTTTTAGCTGAATTTTTTTCTTAGGGTGGTCTAGGTCATATATAGGATGGACAAATCAATTTTATGTGTGGTAAATATTTGTTTCTCACCTATCCTGTAATCCTGAAAAGGCCTTTGGACCTGTAAACTTTACAAGTTTAGCTGGGGAAAGTTTTTTTTTTTTTGGTCCTGATCTTTGTAGGTCTGTGAGAACACCCATCTCTCTACATGGTTGTGCTCTTTGTGCTTGTGGCTGCTGTAGTGGCTGCACCACTGGAGTTAGAAATGCAGGAATTCTTTGCTGCTTGCCATTTGCTTTTGAACTCTGCCAGACCATCAACTGCCTCCTCATGGAGCTGATTTTGCTTGTTTTGTGAGTGGTGACCAGAATCTGTTTTTGTTTTATGTCCTGTAGGGTTCCTGAGCTGGAAGATGCCCGTCTAAGATGGAAACTTCTGCTTCAACAGCTGCTGGGAAAAAAGAAGGGAAAGGCGCTGTTCTGGAGGGGAATGGCTTTACAGAGACGGGGAAGAAACCCACTCCTTTAGCAGCAGCAGGAGCAGCAGTGGCACAAGGAGGTACTTTATGTTTTCCACAATTTGAAAGCAGCAGGGGTGTTTTTCATTAGACTGTAAGAATTTAATAAGTATGGTGGCATCTGTCTTCCTGTGAACATGCTGAGTTTATTGGGGTTCTTGGCTGTCAGAGGAACTGGAAGCTGTGTCACTGCGTGGCATCTAAACGTCACCATAGTGTGATGGGTCACCACCACTCCCAGAGAACTGGCCTGGGATGAGGAGGGGATGGATGGTGAGGGGTGGCTGTTGGGGAGCTAGGGAATCCCATCGATGCCTGCCAGCAGCTGACTGGTGCTGTGTAGTGTGGGCAGCACTGATCCCTCCACTCCTCCATGGTGAAGTTAAAGAATGGCTGGTGAGGCTGGCTGGAGAAGGGAAGCACCTTGTTATCCTGGTCGGGAAGGGGTGTTGTGTGCCAGCTGTGAGCCTGCTAATTAACTAAACAGACTGCACAGTCTTCAGTCATTGCTGTTGGGATTTCACGGTTAGGGAGGAATTTGGAATGTCCAGACCCAGTGCAAGGATGTTCACAAAGAAACCCCTCCATTTGTGCCGTTCCTGTTCAAGTCAGTGTGTTAAGCAAGATTTTGGTCTTGCTGCTGTTGAAGTCAACTGGGAAGCTCTTGTGGACACCTGTGGACATGGAGCCATTTCTGGTAGGTGTAACTCTGGTCTGCAGGTGAACGTGCAAGGATATTGCTCCTGCCTCCTCCTGCTCATTGTGGCAGGCAAAACACACCCCATCTCTGGCACAAGTGTGCTGATGGATCTCCAAAGTGGTACCAGGGCCCATCATGGTGGCACAGCCCTCTGTGCCAGAGCTGCCCTTGATGGGGACTGGGTGTCCTCTCTGGGCAGGGTATAAGGAGATGAACTTAAAAGGGCCTGCACCAGTTCGAATATAACAAGAGACATCCCAGCTGTGTAAACATTGCAGGCAGCTTTTTTTTTTCCTTTTTAAAATATATGTTATTGCTAGCCAGTCTACCTCAAAATGAACCTGTCCCCTCCACTTCCTTCACTGCAGGGTGGTTTTGCATCACCCCAGGAGAACAGAGCAACTCTTCTGTGAGCTCCTCTCTTTCTTACCTAGCTTGGCTGGAGAGTTTGAGTTTTCTTTTGCTTGAGTTTTGAAGGTAGTTTCCAACCAAAATGGCTTAAATCTGCTTTCTCTCTCCTTGTTTTTCATAAACTTTGCTACTCAGGTTTCTTTTACACATTGACCTGTGAAGATTCAGATGCACAGAATAAAATAGGAGTGGCTAGATTATAATCTATCAGATTAGTTCATGTGTTTGATAAACCTTTTCTTAAAAGCAACCAGAAAGTCTTTTACGAAGTTGTTTGGAGGGAAACACAGTTCTGTGCTCCTGCATGGGTCTGAGCCACTTTCCTTGTGAGCGCTGCACAAAGTGGCAGAAAGGAAGGCTTGCCAGGAAGAAGAAATAGAGAAGACAGCAATATGCAGAAGTTTGGCATCCCCCAGCAGATCCCTGAGTAGGCATAGGCTATAGGAACTACTGAGGCAGCCCCTTGAGGTATCATCTCCGTGACTGGCAGACCTGAAGGGTTGATTGGCCCCAACATAGTCCAAGCATGTGCTAAAATTCACTACCCACAGATGTGCTATTATGAATAAACACCTTCTCCCACTTGGCACTTGCCTTGGGAGTGCCTCCACCGAGGAAGCAGTCACAACATTTTCAGAGATCCAGATGAGGATGCCCTGAGGTGGAGTGTCCATCAGCCCATTTGGCATCCCCGGAGATCTAATTGGTTTTTAAGCGTCCGGTATAATATGTTCTGTTAGCAGTGTGCTCTCACCTTTGGAAAAAAATGATTTATGGGCTCAATATTTTTCCTTTTATTAGGAGGAAATGGAGAAGTAAGTTGAGGCTTGTTTGAAGATGTCAGGAGCATTGTGATGAAAGCATTGTGTAATGAGATGTAAAGAGTGAAATGTCATGCTGTGAAGAAAAGTGCTCATAAATGACCCAAAATGGGCAGCAGTGGAGCAGCGTGTGGTCGGACGCTGGCCCCAGGACTCTGCAGGTGATGCACGTGCTCTTGTGGTTTGAAGGGCTTTCCTTTGAACTCTGGCTAGACAGAATACAGGCTCCTGAAAGGGAGCAGCATGCTTGTGCGTGTGCTTGGAAGTAGAAAAATTAATACAAAGTTGTCTCCTAACATGAGTTAACTGCAAGGTGTGATTTAGCAGGTCATCACAAAAAGGCTGGGTGGAGACGAGACTGTACTTACGTGGTATTCATTCTAATATAACATGTTTGATTCCCTAAGCTAGAGTAATTACTTACAACAGGCCAGAAATGCAAGTATTTATGCTCATATTTTTACAGAAGAAAGCAAACAAGACTTGGAGTTAATTAGGAAGTTCAGCTTGAGGAGGGGATCAGCTTTAAAGGGTGGGCTTCTGAGTTCCCCACCCTGCGTTGGGGCCATATGAGCAAGTCCTTATTCTCATCCAAGACAAACTCTTGATTTCATTTATTGCAGAGGTTTTACTCTATGTACTAGCAGATGAGAAAGTGGCAGTGAGGCTTAGCCAGTGCTGCAAATCACCAGGCTGCTCTCCAGAGCCAAACAAATGTAATTTGCAACACATTTCTTCTCCTTTATTCTACTAAGTCACACAGAAGTGCCATCATAGCATGTTTTGCATGTTTCCCAGATCATAAGGTTTTCTTTTTCACTTGTAGAAATTAATAGATTCATAAAGTTTTATTTATAATTAAGGTAATTGAAGGAATAAACAGAATACTAGTTAAATAATTGAAGAATAGCTATTTAATTATATTATTATTTAGACTGTGTTATTATAAGAGATGTTCAGTCTGCATTTCTGGTTCCCTTGCTTTGGATATTTGTCCCAAATGTTTCCAGCCTCTAACAAATTAAGTTATGGCTGTAGGATAAGAGATCAATATGGTTGATGCTGGCAGTGGAGACGGGTCCTTTTGTACTAAGTATTTGCATCCCATATTTTTAGTCTTCTGAAGCTGCCATATTAGACATCTTCTGAGACAGTTTTTTATAGTAACTCATTGATCAGATGTTCAGAAACAGGCCTCACAGATATGGCATCAGGGAAGTCTCTCCTAATTTTCTGTTTTTCCATAAATCATGCTGGCCAAGGAGTCAAAGCTCCTCTTTTCACTTTCAGTGGGGGCACATGTGCATGTGTGACTGAGATGGAAACTGTTTAAATTACAGTATATGGGAGCCATAGACAAGTCAGATCTGCAGAAGAGTCTCTCGGTTTTGTTGTCTCTGCTTCTGGAAGGGCAACTTGTAACACTTCAAGTTCAGAAAACCCTTTCGCTGAATACGAAAGTCCGTATTGTTGTGTCGGTTAGGAGGGTTTGGTGCACAGCACCACATGAGTGAGGCTGGTTTGTGTTCTCCAGGCTGGCACTGACATGTCCTCTTTACCTACAGCCATGAGGAAGCCCAGGCACATGGCTGTAGGGGAAATTTAAAAGAGCCACTCTTTCAAAGGCAGAGATATTTAGGAAGATGTGTTTGTCATCTCGTAATAAAAATTAAATACAAATTCTCTGAAATGCTAACTGCTCGACTTTAACAAGGCCCAGAATGCACTTTTCTCTCTTCACCCCACCCTCCGCATGACACAAACTCTAAGTTCCCAAATTGATGGTGTTTATGTTTGAAACATTTTTCTGATGTCTGGCTCTGTCAAGACTAATTTTAGCATTTCTAAAGCTGGGTAAAAATACAGCCTCATTACTTTGATGTCAGAGCATAGTTTACTATTAGTATATTCTGGGGTTTATCATTTTAGTCATGTTTAACACAGCTACAGCAGGCATGCACTATTAAATTTGGCTTATTTTACATTCCTGTCCGAAATTATTTATTTGGAACAATTTCCTCTCTATCAAAAGACACGGCTAATGCTGAGTTTTAATGTGTTATTTACACACGAAATAACCTATTTACAACTCAGTATCTGCCGCAGGGAGAATGAATGGGGCAGTGCTCCCTTCATCCTGTTGTATCTGAGTTTAACAATCTGGATTGCTAATAGAACCATTTATCATGGAGTGGTAATTTATTTTATGTTAGCTGCACAGGTCTCCCTGCCTCTGATCTATGGAAATACTTTGTATATAATGAAGTTCAACAAGTCATTTGGTGTAAACATGGGGAAGCCAAGCTGCAGAACTAGTAAGACTCTGGCTGTGCTTTTTTTCTTTTTTTTTTCCAGGAGGTAATGACTCTCCTCTGATATTAAGACTTCAGTTGATGAAATACAGCTCTTTGCCCTGTGTGTGCTGTAAAGGCAGAGTATGGGGCTTTTCTGCAGTGCATCAGAGATTGGGACGGATTTTGGTCACTTGATTTATGGGCTGGCAGGAATGCTTAATTCTGCAGAAGTAGCACACTCAGGCCTTTCATAGGCAGAGGAGAAGGGCAGGGAGCACCTCCCATTGCTCTCCAGAGGTCTTCCGTAAGCAAGCTTCAAGTGGCATTGGCAGGGAGTCCTTATGCAGTTTAACTTGTCTTAGTGCTAGATTATGGGAAGACCATGTAAATGAGGGGGAGGAAATGCCAGCATCCCAGCAGACCTCAGTGCACGGTAAAAATATACAGTTTGTGTGGCCCGAGACTCAGGCATATTAGAATGAGAACAGCCCCAATGAAGTCATCTCTTCTGTCCACCCTGGAGGGGCAGGGATCTTCTTAAAGAATATTTTTCATTCAGTTCACATTTTCCAGGAAAAGGAGCATAACCAGTACAAGCACATTCTTAGCTTTCCTGCTCTGCACTGCTTTGCTGTGTACGCCTAAAATGCTGAGAGGTGTGTTTAACAGAAAAGCTGGGATTGGCTCCAGGAGGGAAGGGGGCAAGTGGTTAAAACTGAATGATGGGGAAATCCTGTAATTCAGACTGAGAAATTCTCCTGACAGCCACAATCTCTTTTCATGCATCTACTGCATAGAGTTCAGTGGCCCCCACCTTGCGTAGGCATTCAGTGCAATGCTGCCACAAGAGCAACCGCAATAAAGAACTGTATTTCTTCTCTGACTGTTTCTGTCAGCCTTTCATAAAACTAATTTTGTTGGGTCTTAAAGTGTATTTCTTTGCTCCTGTAGCCCTCCTGAGTGGACAGATTGCCTACAGTCTCTTTTGTGTACCCACTCATGTCCCCTTGGGTAGCTGGAGATCTCAAATGCTCAGACTGGTGCACTGCTGAGACTGTTCCTCAATCACAGGATATCAAGGACAGTGACAAGTTTGCCAGCTTTGAATCATGCTGGTCACCTGACACATGCTCTTTGGGATGGTCTAGAAGGATTCATGTGTAGATGGATGAAGTTAGAGCCATGCTGCACCATTTTTATGTTCCGTGAACAGTATCTGGTGTGTGAACCTGGCAGAGAGTACTCTGGGAGCAGCAGGTTTAGTTCTTCAGCTATATGTGGCAGAATTTTGATAATGAAGATTGCCACAAACTCTGCCGCAAAAGCAAATCTTTTCTTCTGCCTGCCCTTTCTCCTCTATCCGTGGCTTGCAATGCTATCTCCCTAGTCTTTTCTTTAAAAGAGTCAGCAATACATCCTTGCCAGGTGATCCTTCATGTCGCTTAAATGAGTGACTGGAGTCTGACTTCTTGGGTTCTTTTTTCCTTGTGGGGGAAACTCCTTGCCCAAGCCTCTCTACTGGCTTTCTCTGTGTGGCAGCCAACCCTGTGGGCAAAGGTGCAACCTCAGAGTGGATAACCATTAATGTTTACAAACTTTTTAGTTCACATTGTGTAGCCCTTAGATGATGCAACAGCTTTATGGTTGGACTTGATGATCTTAAGTGTCTTTTCCAACCTAAATTATTCTGTGATTCATAACATCAGCCAGCATTCCCTGATTGTATAAAGCTGCCCCACATTATTATAGCAAGAGTTACTGTCATTTCAGCCCGTTACAGAGGCAAAGGTACTTTTGAAGACAGAGTAATTTTATCTCATCCCTAACCACGCCACAGGCTTGCACACCAAGTTGAAAAGCTTTTATGAATTTAAAATAGAAAAAGTTATTCTTCGCAGGTTCGTTCTGGCAGTGGTGACCCCAACTGTAAAGTACTACCTGGAAGATCTTTGTATTTTGTGAGTGTATTATATTATCATTAATAATAATTATAATAATGACGGTTTCTGCTTTTCCATTATTTTGTAAGCTCCAAAAGTTCATTCTGGTAAGTACTGATTTGTCTTCTTTTCTGTGGACCCAGCTTAGACTTCCTTAGAGTGTCCCTCAGAGGCTACCTAAATACCTTTTTAATTGATGCTAAACTTACCTATTGTGGATTGGTCATTTATAGTCAAGTAAGAAAATCCAGCGGTGATAATGGATTATCTCCTGCATTGTCTCCTTTGCCAGTATGTCCCCATAGTTTGAATTTTTAGTATCTTCAGCAGCTTTTTGCCTGAACATCTGTGAATTTGCACAGGTTTTGTGTTAACCATGCATCCATTAACCATGGCATTTGAGCCTGCCGCAATCATGGGAGGACCAAGGATGGAAGTTATTTTGTCTAAAGCTGGCTGCCTAAGTGTTAGGTGTCTAGTTTGGGATGCTTTTGCATTAGGGTAGAGTGAATCACGTTGTGCAGAGGCCTGCTTTATTCCCTTGAGGGCTTCATGCCTGATTTAATGTTGGGTAGAAAAATCCCAGTCTTCCTAACTTTGCCAGAATTGCAGAGTGGGGTTAAAGCAAGGAACCAAGGTGGGACTAGATTAATGCTTTAAAGCCTTCCATTCATGTTCGTCAGTCCATAGCCTGATGAGCAGTCTGGGAACCCTGGCTGCCAGCTCTGAAGTGAAATCTCACCCCATGGCTTCTCAAATCAGAGGCAAACTCAACACCCAGTTGTGAACACAGCTGGGGGAGCTGCTTCCCAGAGCTGCTCCTGTTTTACACCAGCATTGGCAAAACCAGTGTTTTAACAGCCCATTCAGAGAGATGGGAAATTTAAAATTCCCACTAAAAATACAAGAGAAAAAACCATAGTAAATTCTCAAGGCTACAAAAAGCTCCTAAAAATAACCCAAGTGGAGAAAGGCTATTAATGCAAAAGTAAATAATTACGTTAAGGGAAGCAACTAGAGAGGCCAGTTGTGTAAATCACTTTAAGGGGAACAAGCCTTAGATAAAATCCATCCTTTTATCACACAGATTAAGTCTACCTTTGGACGCTAAATAATTGATAGGGTTTGGCAGAGCATTCCACGGCTGCCTGCATGGAGCAGTGGGACTGCTCCCGAGGTCAGATGAGTGGCAAAGAAAAATGTTCCTAGAAATGCTGTGCATCCAATACCAGCACCAAAAAACAGAGCTTGTGTTCTCAGCACCTCCTGAAGAATTTCTGCGTGGCCTTGAGAAGGCATCCATAGCCCTTGGAGTGAAAAGAGGACTTGGCATTGTTCCTCACCTTGTTAAACTGTCCCCCATGAAATCAGGTGGTCTGTTTTCATGGTTTCGTGTGGTGATGAGTGAGGTGCAGAGGCCTGAGAGGACACAGCCAGTTCCATTGTGCTATTTTTATTGGTTTTTATAATTAGAGAGGATGAATTGTGCTGTCTGGTGGCTTCTGGGAGCCCAAGGTTTGTTGGGGGAATCCTTGCCTTGTGCAGCCCCAACACTGCCTCAAACACTTCAGCCTCTGTCTGCACATGAACGTGCTGGCAAGGCAGGCAGATGTCATTGCTCCCATTCTGCAGACAGGGAGCACAGAGGATTTTTTCCAAGGCCAAAGAGGCTGAAATGAGTTGAGCTGTTTCAGAGGGATGTCAAAAGTGATTATCTCTGGGACTTCAGACATTCATATGTGGTATACATGGGGCATCGATAGTAGTACAGAGGTCTTAGCCCAGGTTCCTTGGTTCACCATATCCACTAGCAAGCCCTTCCTCTCTCAATGATATGCCATGTAATCATGGTCAGATGACTCAAATTCTCATGCCCATCTGCCAAACGGAGGCGTTGTTTCTTTCCCTTCAGGAAAGCTGAACACAAGTTGTCTATGCATCATCCAGTGCCTCTGAGAACATCACGATGCAGCAGTCAGCTTCATTCCCTTTGGTTGCATAAGGGTATGAAAATGCTCAGTAGCACAAATAGGATATTACTGAATTTAAACTAATTCAGCAGTGCCTTTGTCCAGTACCTAGCACAGTGGGCTCATAATTAGGGGCTACAGTTTTTTCCAGAACCAAGTGAGACAAAAATTGAAGAAACCTTAAATTCTGAAATAAATCAATATCCCATGAATTCTGTGCAGGGACTGTATTTGAGAGGATGAGTTCTCTGATCTTAATGGTAAAGACAGAGAATAAAACCTCAGCCAAGACTGTAAATTTAGCTCTTGAAGGAATGACGGGGATATAGTATTTTCATGCACGTTTCTTCAGGATTATGTTAAACTCCTGACTTTACGTATGTTGGAAAATGACCTATGCTGGGTGTTCTGTGACTCCCATAGCCGTGTTGGGTTGAAATCAGGCAAACCTTGCTGGAAAGAACTGAGCAAAACTTCAGGCATGTAGGCTGAGTCCAAAATGAAAGTAAATAAAAAAACATCAAGTGTGATCCCATATGAACAAAACCAAAAAAGTTTCCACACAAACTTGTCTGAAATCAATTCTGCCTTTTCTGTAATTTGTTAGAGAGCTCAGTGGGGGTTTTGTCCTCTTTGTTTTTATACCTCTTTCCTCCTCCTGGAATCCCAGATCTTTCTAAGAGCATCCCATTGAAAATGCTTCCAATTTTAAGTAAATTATAAATAAGAACAGGAGTATTGTAAGCAAAATATTTATATTTACTCCCATCAGTATCTGATTTTTAAAATACAGTGACATTTGCAGGGATTGAATGGTGCCATTTTAGCCAGAAAGCTGTTCTATTCTGTTCTCTTCTCTTACAGTGATCAGCTCCTGAATCTGACAGATTTTCAGAAAAAATCACAGCTTGCAACAGATGCATCCTTAAGTAAACAGTTAAAGTAGAGTTTTTGATGGCTTCAGTTGTATTGATATAAAAGATCAGTCTGACATTCCTGAAAGCCATCCAATAGAGGACGTATCTTTCTCTAAGCCCCTGGCCCTGTGTGTGCTGCTTCAACAATAGTTTAATTGTTTAAAGAAAGCAGAGATTTTATGCACCTAACGAGGTGCTCTGAGCCTAGAGAGAATGGTAAGGGATCAGCACTTCTGACCCTGGGACCAGAGTGTTGCATAAGATTTAGATTTTTCCCAAATGAAATTTTTGTTCTGTTTGTGAGGTGATAAAACGATCTTTTCCCTTAGTTTTACTGCCTTGAGGCTCACCCTGGTTTGTGGGTGTTCTTTGTGGGGTCAACGAGCAGTGACGGGGAATTAAGCAGAATCGTCTCCTACATCCTGGCTGGTGTGACTATCTGTGTCCTGTATTAATGTGTGCAAGTGCCTTCTTGCAAGTGAGGCTTGAGGTTAAGCTAAATCTGTTTGTGTTGGTTCACAGGTACAGCTGGTGATGTTCTTTCAGAGGCATTTACAGCCACACTATAAAGTAAAACCAGAGAAACACAAAGGTGAGGACTTTAGGCATTGATTTGCACGTCCCATTTTAACGAGGGGAATTATTATGTGTTGTGGGAAGCTGATCCGACTCCCAGAGGCTGCTTGTGTGAAGATACCCGATTTTTTTGGTGGCTCCCTACAGTGAGGGCATAGAACTGAGCCTGGAGAAAATTAGTTTCAGTTCCTGATGAAGTCCCAAACTTCCTTCATGATTTTGGGAAAGCTGCTTGATTTCCCTTTGCACCTTCATTTATATAATGAACTCGGGTTGTTCTTTGGGCCTCCAGGCCCATCCATCAGCATCTGGTTAGCATGTTAATGGCACTGGTCACACGGAAACACTTAACGGGTCAGACTGTGGGGAGGTTGCCATTTCCCACTCCCCACCGCCTGCAAGAAGGTGCTGCCGTCCCTGGGTACTGCCTTACAAGGGTGACCTTGTTCATATGTCTTAGGTGTCACCCTGCTGTTGTCCAAAGGCGGCAATGAAACAGTTTTGCAGGGTTGGGGAAGATAAGGTTAAGTTTTTACAGTGAAGGTATTTTCAATATTTATAGTGGAGAGACCATTTTGGGGATAAAGAGATAGACTGTATTCCGAAGAGCCATACTTGCTCTGAAGTGAAAAAGTTTTTCAGGTAATCTTACCTGGAACTCAGCTGGAGAACATCATGTTGTTAATACCTATGTAAATATTCTGAGTCAAAACAAGGGAAAATTAATTTTCTCCGTTTAAAACGGTTTCCTTCATACATAGTCTCTGGGTGAGCTCCAAGTACCTGGGTGGAGTTTTGGACACACCTGGATGAATTTATAGAAACCATGGAGAGCTTCAGGGTTTTACCCTGACCCAAGCAATAGACACCCAATAGGCATGTATTTCACCCAGTCTAGCAATAGATAGTGGTCTTAGCAAAGCCCTTTGTGATTAGACTCTTGAGTGCCAGGTGATGGAAGGATAAAATCACTGTCATGGGATGACAGGTTTGGAGAGAAACTTAGTTTCAGCTTTCCTTCCTATTTGCCTGCTGTGCACATGCACTCTCTAATACTATAATCAGCTGCAGAGGAACTGGCAATACTCTTGTTTGGTGCGGTTTTTTCCCTTTGAAAACTCTAGAGGAACTTTCCTGTGCTGTTACAAAGACGTCCTTAAAACATCTTTACTGCAGGGTCCTGCATTTCAGCTGCTGGAGCAGCGACTCTTAAAATAGATATGAGATGACTGAATGTGTGAAAAACATTTGCATCTCTTTTTCTGAGCTCTATGTGTTCTACATCACTTCTGCAAGCAAGTTAAAAGGGTTGAGAATTTTGCAAATTTTTGTGCTGCTTTTAATTCCGCTCAGAGCAATGTCTTTACAGATGAATTAAGATCCAAGGCTATCTTTTGGTCACATAGAGTCACTGACACTTGAAACAGGCTGGATTTATATGTAGTTACTAAAAAATATATAGCAAAATTAAAGTCTCAGACACTGAGTTCATGTGCATTGCCCATTGTAAAGATAAGTAACGGCTGTTATAAGAACACTTAAATGGTTACCTTTGGGACATAAAAGGGATCTTTGAAGACAGTAAGTCTTAATACAGAAATGTTTACTCATAAAAAATACATTTGGAATGGGGGAGGGCAACACATTTCTTATTAATGTGGGGTTTGCATTTTATGGCAGGTTGTAGCAGGTCTTTAACCTCTGTAGCTCTTGAGTGAGGATAGAAATGAGCTTCTCTAAGTATCAGCCCAAAGGGCCTTTCCTTGGTGCCTGTATCTGCAATGGTTTTAATTTATTCTTCCTTTCTGTGACCAAAATGAAAAACTATTCTTTTCCAACTTCAAAACCTTCCCATAGTTAAATCCTGAGGGCAGACTAGAAATGTCCTCCTGAATTTGCTTCACTTAACCTTGTGTTTTGTGAGATATGGGCCTGATGGCCCAAACCAGTGGGGATTTGAAGGCAATGGCCCTTGAAAGCAGTGGTTATAGATACCACAAAGAAGGGATGATGTCTCTCTGGAGACTTACAAAGGGTACAGGTATGTCCAGCATTCCCAATCTGCCTCTGAGTGCACATGAAGTGGGTGGTGGCTCATGTCACCTGCGAGTTTTCTGTTAACAGTTCTGCATGTAGTTTTGAAATTCTTTTTCCAGGCAATTACTATGTTCCTGGGAGAGGCAGAAGAAAGTGCCAGGAGTATTTGATTAGTGGGAACCCCATAACTAGGAGGATGTGATTTCTGCTCCAAACTTTTGCAAAATTATTGCTTGACGGGGTTGGATACATGGTGCCAGTGGTCTCAGAGTAGTAGAGAGAAGCTGAGAGTCCTTTATGGAAAACATGGTGGATTATGGTCAAAAGGTTTTACTCAGATAAAATGACTTACAGAGCAGCAGAAGCAGCCTGGAGCAGTTGCGTGGGAGGAGGGCTGAGTTGTGCAGTGGGATCTGAGGGTCTTTGACCAGCTGCTATACAGAGATGTGAGAAACAAGAATGTAACAGCAGGGTTTGGGCCAAAAGAGACCATTTTGTGGGATCAAGAGGAGAACTTGGTAGCAGAGGTAAAAGTTAGGAAATACTACACACTCAGAAAAGTGTAAGAAGAAACTGGCTGGGTGCAGAAAAAACCAAAAGATAGAGAAGCTGGAAAAAAGTACATATTGTGAAGATGTGGTTACCAAGATGAGATGACTGGATTTCTGGTGAACCTTTATTTTTTTCTAAGTCCATGGCCCAGTGCAAAATTAGTTCTTCACATGCCAGTGACAGGGCAGAATGATTGGTGGGTTTTGTTATTCTTATTCCAAAACATCATGCTCATCCAGGCAGTAATCATTTAGGTAAGTAGCAGAAATTAGGTTTTGAGTCACATACTGACCTGTCTTTGTAGTTAGTACAGCATGTTCTGGTCACGTAATGAGAGAGAAGACAGATTAAATGAAAGGCAGGCAGGATTCTCATTCAGGAAATTGGTATGGTAATGACAGATATTGGGTCTTGGCATGTTTCAGATAGGCTTCATCTAGCCTCTTCAGGTAGCAGATAGAAGCACAGCACTCACTTATATTCACCCAGTCAAGCATGAGGAGGTAACAAGTTCTCTGGGGAGGCTGGTATTTAATATCTGCCAGATGCCTGCTGGAGAATACTAATACAGATCCCAGATTTAGTGTGCCCCGGGAATGCAGATGGCTGGTAGCAACATGCCTGGCCCGACAGCCACATCTCCCTTAGCTCCGTGGCAGAGCTGCCTGGATTTTCATCCCCTGCTATTTGGACTGTAAAAGTGATGGCTTGGTCAAAGAAGCCTTTTACTGACTTCCCTGGGAGGAGGGTTAGCAGGCAAGAGAGGGAATTATGCTGGAGTTTCTGTTGGGGTGTCACACTCGTGGTTAAGGGGAACGGCAATCAATCACCCTGGGTGTCACCTGGACCATTCTCTTGGGCAGGACAAGCCAAGTGCTGTGAGGCAGTGAGTGCCATGGGGAGGATTTGTGCTTGAGAAGCTTCAGCCAAGTCCTGCAGTGTGTGTATTCCACTGTGAGACCACAGCAAGGGCAGAGGAAGGGTGGCAGCCCTTTGGAGATCCCATAGCTTGTACTCAGGCTGCAGCAGGGAAGGAACTGCTATGAGTTTCGCTTTCTTACCAAATAAAGGGAAAAAAACCCCAAACCCCTGCAAGGCTAAGTATAAATCAGGGCAATAAAACTGCCTGTGGTCACGAGCAAATTGTATGGTCTAAATCTATATAAAAGAACTGAAGCGGGTTCAGTCCAGCACCAATGTCCTTCTTGCTGTAAACAGTGAATAGGGGGTGAGGAGGAGGAGGGAGGGCAGGCACTGGGCTCCCAACACCAACACACCAGGGAAACGATTTGCTGAGGTGGTTGAACTACGTTTTCAAAATCTGTTTGTGTCCATAAGGGTTTAAGAAAAGGATGTCGTCTGCTTACTCGGTAACTTGTGTGTGGCCTGCAAGTGGTTTCAGATGCCGGGCCAAAACCAAATAATCTCTTCTCTTAGGAAATTTGAAAAGTATGTGTGCATCCTAAAAAAGAACAGAGATTTTCAGAGAACAGAGATGTCCCATGCTTCTGCCGCAATGCCTTGTGTAATTGTGGCACTGGGTGCTGTCAGGGTGGTGAGAGAGAGGCTGCTGAGCTGTCTCTGCTGGAAACAGAGACCAGATATGATTTGGGCTTTCATGAGACTCTGAGTTAATAGGTTGTTTTTAATGGGAGAAAGGGCTACCAGGGTACATCGTATATCTTCAGAATTCAGCTGAATGCTGCAAAAACGTCCATATTAGGACATGGACCTTACTAGAAGTGAAATAACAGAACTAGTGAAATTCCACAGTATGAAGAACTTGTAGATGAAGTTGAAATTTCTGATGGTGTGGGAGAATTTTAAATTGAAGGGTTTCACTTCTTTTCTGAGTACCCTGGTCACGCTGATAAGTTCATAAATCGCTGTGGTGTTTGACTAATATCCCAAGGATCTGCACTGTCCTACTCAAAAGTGGTAGCAGCCTTCAGTATTAATTAAGGGCTGTATTAGGGAAGAGCAGGGGGAGAAAGAGGGGTGTTTCAAGTCTGCCAGCCACTGCTTTTGGAGGAAATGAGCAGAGACTGTACATGCACAGCCGAAAGCCAGCGGGACTCCCCACGTCTGTGCAGCAGCTCTGTGGGGCCACCAGAATGTGTGAAAGACTCCTTGGCTGGAGGGAGAAACGTAAAATCTTCTAGGGCAAGAGGGTAAAAAAAAAGCCAGGAAGTTAGAAGCAGTAGCAGGTTTAGGCACAATCCGTCGAAGACTGCTGCAGGCACCAAGAAATTTAATAACCTGTTATATTTATGTAGCACATTTCATCCTCAAAGCATTTTGCGAACTTAATGATGTGCAAACTATGCGCACACGTATCCTTTCATCTGCCAATGACTGTAGCCTCCGTTGGTGTGAAGGCTGATGATGGCTGCTTTGCCATCACAACAGTATGGAACAGCAAGGGGAAAATGCCTGAAGTGCAGGCAGATTTAGGGAGGCAAAACATAACCTTTGGGCAAGACAAAGGGATTGAGAACACGTGTGCTGGCAAAGTGCACATATCTTCTGTGACTACAGTCAATCAGATCTTTTAGCAATCCCATCAGATAGAGCTCGCTTTCGGGAAAGCTGGAAAATCACCTTAGCTGTCTGGAAATCTGGTGTGAGCTTTCTTTTGTGCCAGTTGGCAGTCTCCCACCTCAAAAAGTAGTTGCTGACTCTGACTCACATGAGCTGCTTTTCCACCTGAGATCCAGTGGGATCAAATGACGGTGTTCTACAGATGGCCTTGCAATGTTGTCCATTTCTTAAATTTCTTCACTTAATGGCATTCTCATCTCAAAGGAGAGGTGTTTATTTTTGAAAAGGGTCAGTAAGTGAGCATTGGAGATCCTGGGAGATGTACAAGTTGATAGCATCTCAAAGTTGTCAGGAAAGGAAAAAAAAAGCACCACACCAGCAGTTTTGCCCATTATCATCCCAAGGAAGTTCTGTCTTGTCAGGCAAGATAGTTTTCAATGTCACCTGCCCTGTAAGAGTGTTGGTGTGCCGTCTAATATACCAACTTAATGAGTTCTGCAGGGATGCACCATGATAACTAAAGATCATTTACCTGAATTGCTTTTTAATTTCTGGAATAGGAAGCTGCTTGTGCAGCAGGATAATTACATTATAATTTACAGCAATCCAAAATCAATAAATTTAGTCATATTGGGATAGAGAAGGAGGATGAAAATCCCCCCACTATTAAATTATTTCACACTCTGTACTTGATGTTCCAAGAACTCAACAATAAACTTTGGGGGATGGGAGATAGGGTTGGAGAATCTCTGGCTTCCTGAGGCTGGTCAGTAAATCAGCTTTGTCCAGTGATTTCTACAGTGAAATAACACATGGTGTGTTTGCAGAAGAGGGCAAATACAGCGGATAATGTCCTCTTTCTCATTTATTTTAATTATGGAATATTGAAGGAGAGAAAATGCTTTGTGCTCTCTGGCCCCTTATTCCAGTGGGGAAAAGCTGACGAGCCTTTGCCAGCTGCAAGCTAAACTTGGGCAACTACCTGAGCTCTGCTCCCTGCCTGAATGTGACAGTGGACTTCAATAATTATTGGGATGAGCCACTAAGGGAGCTGGTGGGGTTTCAAGTATTGATGTCTTCATCAAGGTGAGATTGGAAGCTTTTTTCCAAGTTAGTATTTTTGCCATGTAGAAGCTATTTGGCTCATTGCAGGAAGAAGTGAGTGAAAGCCAGTGAAGTGTGCTGTAAGGAGAGTGGGCTGTGTGACATCAGTGTATCCTGAGCTTCCGTGTCCAGGAAGGACCATCTGAGGGATGGATTTTTCTTTTGGAGTGTTCAAAACACAGCAGTGCTCTGATCACTGGAAACACTAAGGGAGGAGGGATGACTTCCAATGAGAAGGTTGATCTTAATTGGTCTTTGCACCTGCACCAAGCAACTCTTTGGTGCAAGCCAAGCCCTGGCAGCACCAGTGCTAGTGTAGCCCCTCTCAGGGCCACTGGCCCAGTGGTGTCCACAGTGTTCCATGTTTTCAAGGGTCCACCCAAGACTCAGGTTTGGTTCTGGCAGGTGGGAGGAATGGCAAATACACACAGGTAGCCCAAACACACCCCACACTGATTTAAGAGAACTATTATTTGAGCAGACAATTCAAAGGAGTTCGGTTAGACACACAGCGATTGGAGCTGTGGTTTTGGTTTGAGTTTTTTTCCTTCTATTTTCTTTAAAAGAAAGCTTCCTGGTTGTATTAAATCCCACCCATGTCTTTACTGAGGTATGGCCTTCTGAATTCATCTCACAGGAAGATGTATTAGGTGTTTCTGGACTTCCTTCTCTCAGATTGATTCAATTTTATTTTTCCTTTGAAACCACAGAAAAGCTGTCGATGCTGCACCCAAAAAAGGATGTTGTCTGAAAAGGAAATCACTTTGTCTCTTGTATTTGAGGAGGATTATGATCTGGCGTGACCTCATTATGGGTTAGGCGAGGATATTTCTGGAAATACTAATTAAATACTTTTTCCATCTCTTGTGCCCTTGCAGCAAGTATAGACTTTATAACAAGAAAAAGAAGGAAAAAAAGCTGTCTGCAGGGAATTTTTTCAAGCTATTTCTCCACTCAGATGAAGGAAGTACAGTTACTATCATGGCAGGAATATAAACGCTATGAAACAAAGTTTTCTTAGTTGTGATCAACTAGAAGAAAATAATTATCTGAAAGAAGACAGTAAAGGTGGGACTCTTTAGGTGCTTTTCTCTATGCCTGACTTCAGGAATCTGAATAATTCCTGTAATTTCAGCAAGATCACTCTGGACTGGTGAAAAGATCCTTCCTTCTGCAGTTTTTTTGCTTTAGTTGCCCCACCCCATTCAGGTTCAGTGAGCACAAGCAGTTGTGCACAGCCCTACAAAGGATCCCATTGACAGCTGCTGGTGGTGAGCTGTGGCATGGGCTGCAAGTCTGTTACGCTGGCAGAGCCAGGGAGGAAATTTCATGGTATCACATCCTAATGTATTTATTAATGGATATTCTGTTATTTCTTATGGTGGTGTTCTCCTCCTGGGCTTACCCATTTTGCTTTCAGAGATCTGTTCTCAGCTTGTGGCATTTCAATAAGTTTTAGCAGCTCCAAGTCCTGCCCTGACCGTCTGAGCTGTTTCCTATTGAGGTCAGTGGGAGTCTTCCACTTAACTTCAATGGAAGTTGGACTTTACCACTGACAGGATGTCTTCAAAAATTGCCTTCAGCAAATAAGCTTGTAAATGTTAGCACTAAAATAGCAACATGCAGGCCCAAATATGTCTGTATTGAAAACACACGCTATCAGATAAAAACGCGTTCCTACAAAACCTTCTGATAATATGACATGGAGGCTGTAAAGATTTTTAAAATTTTTTAAATCCTATATTCAGCACTTTGGTTTGCCAGTCTGTTGTGTGGCACATGGGGTTGAGTCTAACGAGGCAAACACCAGACTTGTCTGAATGAGCGAGTGGTTGGTGGCTTTTGTTTCCGGTTATTGTTCTAAATCTAGAGATGTGGTTCTTCTTTTCCATGTGAATGTGAGATTTTTTCCAAATTTCAATATTCCAGCAGTATGTAACAATATCCAGTCCTGCATGTTGTTTAAAGTCTCGTTGCCTCTATGAAAATGAAACAGGACTGCTATATTGTAGCCAGAGGAGGAAAATGGATGCTTTCTCAAGATAACTTCAGAAATTGCTTCTTGACCTGCAAATGGACACCCTTACATTGGAACATTGCAAATGGAGAGATGTGGGGGAATTGTCCACATTTTTAGACTTTTGCTCTCTCTGTACTTCACAGTGGCTGAGGTAAATGGAAGCTGTGGTCAGGGTGGCTTGGGCAGCTAATGAGTGGACCATGGCTTGTCTGTCATCAGCATTCTCAAGTGCTGCACTTGAGTGATGGTTAAGGCAAATGGAACTGGGTGATGGCTTAAATGCCTGTTGTAAATTGTCGAGTCTCAGGAGTGGATTGTTAACAGATAACTTGATTCAGAGCAAAGCAGGGGCAGGGGCAGCTGTGGATTTGGAAACTCCATCAGCCATCCCAAATCCTGCTGTCTCTGCCTGTGAGAGAGCCAGCAACACCTGACCTTCAGCAGAAGAAAATGGAGAGATTTTATCCTGGCTCATCTGAGATGACTTTTCTAATTGTCTCCATCCTCCAGATGCAAGTCAGTAATGTTTGAAAACTCCACCCAGCCACACGGGCAATGCCAGTGCTGTTGTTTCCTTTGTTTCTGGTTGTCTTATAGAAGTAGGTCTTTGTAGGGGTCAAAATCAAAGCTCTTCCTCTAAAGTCTTTTAAAGTGAATTGAACCTGACTGAAATATTTGTCAGGGTAAACCTTACTGGGGAGCCAATGGAAGCTGGAGCTCAATGGATAAAACATTGAGGTGAGCTGGAGTTTGCCAGACAAACACTTGGACTTTGCCAGACAATGTCTTTGCCTCCAGTGGGACGTAACTCATATCAAGAGGTCTTGATGAGTCCCTGTGTGTGGTGGCAAAAATAGCCTTTGGTGCAGCTTCCTTTTTTTTTTTTTTTTTAGCCAAAGCATCTGTTTGTTCTCAGGACTTCAGGAGGGTGGAGCAAGGTGTGGAGGAAAGGTATCAGGACTCCTCCCACTGGAAGAGAGCTGAAGACACCCACGGAGCTTTGCAAACTGGGTGTGGGGTGGCTGGTCCAGCCTGGTCCCATTATCTCGAGGGGAAGAGCACACAGAGGCATCTGTGTAGAGATTTAACTGTTCCACAATATTTTTAGCATTGCAAGAGAAGGGGCCTCATTCTTCCCTTTAGCCTAGGAGGCCTTTGAGAAGCTCCAGCCTTCTTCCTCTCCAGCTCTTGAGCTGAAGTAGGGCTGTTCCTTTGGGTAAATGCACTTGTAGGATAAAGGTGCAGATGGTTCAGGTCCTGGTCATTGCTGTTACAACATGCTTTGAGACTAAAGCACAGCTTGGCACAGCCACTGAGCCCAATGATGCGAAAAAGTAACACATGAGCAAATTCAGGGTGAGGCAGAAGAACAGTATGGGATTTAAAAATCTCAGCCCTGTTATTAATTTCTCTGGAAAAGGTGAACTAATGATACTACTTTTAATTCATTAGTATTTAGGCTAAAAATATGTTGGCTCTGAAAGAAAATTATAAAGTAAAGGGGAAGATGTAATAAAATCTCCCCTTCCTCCTACTCTTAAAAAAATATTTTGCACAAAGACAATTCACTGATTAGAAATGAAAGTTGTAGTCCCATGGCTGGAATTGCTGCATACCACTTGTCTTTGAAATCAAGGCCTCCAACCTTAATGTCCAGGTGGGGAATTCCGGTGGCTTTACTCTAATCCAGGCAAATCTGAAATTCAGCCCTGTTGGGAAGAAACAATGTGGGAAACAGATTCATCTTAATCTCGGCTTTGTGCCTTGGAAAACGATTAAGACCAACTGTTAAGCAGCTCCTGATAGAGTTCACAAACCTGCCGGCCTCTGTGTGACACAGATTTCTCAGTTCAGGCTTCACCCCTTAAAATAACAGATGGAACTGATACAGTTAAGCTACAAAGTGGGTTTCCGTTATTTGCCAGTTGTTAAAATGTTATTTCTGTTGTTAAAAATTATTTTTAATCTGATTGCTTTGCTGCAATTAATTTTTTCCCACTTTCTGTTGTTACTTTAATAAAATCAAACCCAAACAATTTAATGCTACTGACAGACAGCCACTAGTGTCCTGAGACACTAAATCCTGTGCAGCACTGCAGAGGTCACACATGTGGTCCTATCAAACTCACGCAGTGAGGCTTCTTCTTATACCCTTTTTTCTGTCCCAATCTCAGTCAAGATAACTGGTTTTGTAGCAGCTTTTGAGGATTTCAAAATGATTTAGAAAATCAAGTCCTTTGAAGTAGAAAAGTATTCATGTCCTGCATGTAAACAGAAGCGAGAAGGAGAAAAGCTGCTCTTTGTTCAAGCTTATTTTGGCAAATCCATGAAGAAAACCAAGGCCTCACAAGTCCATTTACTGACATAGTTGTTAAGAAAATGTCCTCCAGAGAACCTTCTTCTATAAGATTTCAGACTTGGTGAATGCTGGAAGAACATCCTGGCTGTGCAGAACCCTCCTGAAAATGAACCTTAGAAAGTTTGCAGGTCTTTATGTTCCTGCAACACTGGTTAAGGGAGGTCTTAAGAAAATAGTAACTAAACATTAATGTAGTCTTTGTTATTCTTATTTTTCTTATATTTGTTGTATGTGGTTACAATCAACACCTGTACGTAGCAAAACTTGTTGCTGGTTTGATTCTGGAGTAATTTTGCAAGTAGTTACTAGCAGATTTGTGAAGTTTGGCACCAGACTATGCTATTTAAGGGTGGGATTTCAAAAGCTTCCAGTGGAATTCGGGGCATAGATCCCTCTGTTTCTCCCCTGCAAATAGACATTTTATTCTCTATAGTGGATTTATCATTATTGCAGTTTTGGCAAGAATGTATCAGCAAATTTTGTTTAACACCATTCCTCAGCATTCCATTACTTAAAAGACATGGACTGCTTTGTTCTTCTCCCTTTTTAGACAGCCCATCCAGTAGGTGATTTTTAAAAGTGCAATTAAATGTGCAGTACTGTGCACCTCTTTTACACTATGCAAGAATAAAGGGATTGATTCTGCTCTTTTTTTTTTTAATACTGAAAATTTATTGCTAAAGCCCTGTGTGTGTGTATATGTGCATGTGCTGACCACCAGTCCAGCTCCATGCTGTAGGCATAGTTCACATGTCTTGCTAGGACCAGGAGGAGCCA
Organism: Dasyornis broadbenti; assembly: GCA_013397935.1. Taxonomy (NCBI): domain Eukaryota; kingdom Metazoa; phylum Chordata; class Aves; order Passeriformes; family Dasyornithidae; genus Dasyornis; species Dasyornis broadbenti. The sequence goes on from VZRN01005011.1 coordinate 911,028, forward strand.
AGAAACCAGAAGAATCATAGAATAGTTTGCTTTCAAAGGGGCCTTAGAAATCACTTTGTTCCAACCCTCCTGCCGTGGACAGGGATAACTTGCACTAGACCAGGTTGCTCAAAGCCCTATCCAGCCTGGTCTTGAACACTTCAAGAGATGGTGTAGGCACCACTTCTCTGCAAGTCCCTTTCAGCCTTAAAATTGGGGCAGAAAGTTTTGTCAGTTCATCATGGGGGAATGTTTCACCTGTTAGTGGGGTTCCTCAAGGTCAGGTTTTTTTTCCTCTTCACTAGCCCTTTTTTCTCCAAAGGCTGCCCCATTTCACCCTTTGGAGGCTGTCCAGACACCACACATTTGAGCTGAACCTGGAGCTTTCTGTGTTTGCATCATGGCTTGAAGCCAGCCCCATTCCCGGTGTCCAGCAGGGAAGAGCAGGGTAAAGCCTCCCACTGATCTGTTTGAGGGTGGATGTTGGGCTGTGCTATGCTGCCTGCAGGTGGTTCTGATTCTCCTTGCAGGGTTCCAAGCCCCTTCTTTACCAAATAGCATTCCCTACCCCATGAGAGTCAGTGCTCCGCTTCCAGTGCACTTTGCTGTGGTCCCTACTGAGTTCAGTGATATTTAATCATGTCCTTGAAGTTTTGAGCACAAAAGTTGGGTTGAATGGGGACGTCAATGTAAAAACCACTATAAGGTTCTGGCTGGTTTTGCCCTTCACCTTTGCAATTTCATAGAGCTGCTCACAGTTAAGAATAGGCATTTCCTTCTTCTTACATACTGGGAATGCAGTAAAAAACTGGAGAGCGTAAAAGGGAGCTCTGTTAGCACCAAGCCAGAAGTCCAGCCCAGGAGAAGCTGGAAAGAGTTTGAGAAAAATTCACATCTGTAACTGAGTAGGTTTTTATGTAGCAATATACATACTTAATTTATGCTTGCAGCGACAGCAGTTGTATATGCAAAAGCAGGCGTGCAGTTACATGTGCACTTCTGCTTGGGGTTCCAGGACTTAAGAAAGAAGCGATTATGATCATGGATGAGTTATACTGTAACGGCTCTTCATGTTGTATAAGCAACATCTGTATGCTGTATCATGCACATGTGAAACTATTTTTGTTATATTTATCTGATTTCCCTGGGAGATTATATAGTAACCGTTTGTGTTTCATGGCTGCACAGAAACTTGTCTTGCAAAGAGTTTGCTGTTTATGTGCACGGCTCTTGATAAGGCAGAATGTACTGAGATGGTTGACATTTACACACTTACAGTTAGTATTTTTTTACAGTGAAAAATCCAATTGGTTTGCCCCAGAGAAGTTGCCTCATGAGATTTTCATTGTAATTGCAAACATTCAACTTGCCAATTATTCTATTCAGGTACCTTTCTTAATGAATAACAAAATTTTTTTGATAAAGAGTTAGTCTTCAATGACTATGAGAGAATGATTGGAGAAGATTTGCTGTGAAGAAGCTTTTCAGTTGCCAGTGTGAGATCTCTGCTTCTCTTTATTTATTTATTTATGTTTTGAACAATCATTTCCTCTTAGACGTCTCTCCATGATAAAACTCACTTTTCTCAGGATGTAATTTCCTCCTTTTCCTGTTTCTTCTAAGGCTTAAGAAAGTATGGTTCAGCAGTTCAACCTGCTATATTTAGCTACCTCCTTAATAAACCAGATGCACAAGACCTTGCCTCGGAAGCAGTGAAGTATTTAAACTTCTCCCTTTCCCAAGTCCATCCTTTAACTTACTTATATACTGTCAATGGTGTTATCCATACAGATGTGCTCAGGTCTTTTATGACTTTTCCTGAAGTCCTGTCCACGCTAATTTCTTATGGCAAAAGGTTCCCCTGGGGAGCCCTATGCTAAAATCTCTTATGTTTGCAGGCAGTGGTGAGTGGTGTGTTACAGCTCACCGTCTCGAGTGGAGACTTCAGTGTTGCATTTGAACAGCCACCTTTGCTTCTGACTGTGTTTTTTCAGAGGCTGACAGCTTCCAGCTTTGAAACTGTCTCTGTCACAACTAGGAATTTTTTAACTTAAAAAAACAAAAAACCATGAGGGAGGGTGCATGAATGATCAGCTCTTCATGGTTTTCATTCTTTGCAACACAATAGCAGGATACAGAAATTACATGCAGAGAGATGGAGTCTCAATAATTATGTTGATTCAGTACCCAGAGAGATGCCAAGCCTTGCCGCAGAGGTGCTGATGCTTTGTTTTATGTGGCTTTTATATAGTATAGAGGAAGCCTCGTGAACACCACAACAGGCTTTTGAAATCTTCGAAGGGCTATTCCGGTATCCTCCCAGTCCCTGTCCACAGTAAGTGCTCAGGGGGAAGGGTAATTACAGGAGGCTGCTGAGGACTTCTAAGAAAATTCGTATGCTTCAACAGAGTGTAAAATATTTCACAGAGGTTAAGGTTATTTTTGGCACTGTTAAAACAAATGTTCATCTCTGAATTTTTAAAAAAGAATATTTTAACTGTAGAGACAGTCAAATGTTGGTGTATATCTCCTTGGTGGGGCTCTTCCCATTCTTTTTCAAGCTCTGGGTTTAATAATAGTAATGTTCTTTCCATATACTTTAGATAATGGTCATCATATTTGCTTGTCTCCTTAGAGACTCTGCAAAAATTAATTAGCTAGTGTTTATAAAGGAGGGCACTCAGATTCTGTTACTCTGACTAATTACTCTCTGAATACCTGTATTGATTTATAGCAGGAGTGTTCCCAGAATGGGATGATGTTTTGCAGGGAGAAGAGCATCCATGTCTGGCCAGAAGTGTCCTGGGTTGACACATGTTCCTGGTTACCCAGCTAGCACTGAGGGCTATATTGGCAAATATCTGATACATATCTATGCCACCTTATCTTCTCCAGGCTCTGCAGGATGCACTTACTGCAACGATTATCTCCCATGGTTTGTTAGACCACATAAAATATGACTTAAGGGGGAAGTCCTGAGGTTTCAGGGTCTGAGCGTTATGGGAGACAGTATCTATTGTAGACCAATATATTTATGAGTGCATGTGTCTGGGTGCCCAGATAATGTTTGTACATGTCAGATCAGGAGAAACATTTCAGCATGTATATTTGTTTTTCCTGATCTAACAAGTACAAACTTCAACTGGTGGTAAGAGCACAACTTCGTAATTGTATTTAATAAGGAAACAGCCTGGAGCCAAGCACCCGGAGATCCCAGTACTGCTGGGTTTGGGAATGAAGCAGGTCTCGGTCAAAGCTCTGTGGTGCAGACAAATCCTTTCCATGTAGTCCATCCTGGCAAGGGCTCTGGCACCACTGTAGGCGACAGGTATGACAGCTCCAGCTAGATTTTCTCACTAGAGAAACCAGGGATTCAGGCAAAAACTAGGCCAGAAGAGCATGAGCTAAATGGAAAAATCTAATGACTAAACAACCACCAGTTTCTGTGAATCACTGAGTTTAGTACGTAAACCTGTTGTTCAGACAGCAGCAGCAGCTGCACTTTGGTAGCCCAGGCTGCAAAATCCACACTAGCCCTGTGCAGAATTATCCTGTCCTGTGACCAAGCTCCCATGCTTTAGCTTGGTACAGACAAGCAGCTTCCCCTAGAAAAGGATAAAGGCCATGCATTTGCACCAAGGAGCTGGAGAGCAAACAGCAGTCAGTGGTGTAAAGAGCTGTTAGCCCTGAACATCCCCCGTTTCATGGCTTGCAGTGCTCTAGGTCACGCTGCACACCAGAGTGCGTACAGAGCAAGAAGACCAGCTCCTCTGCGTGACTCGTGCCCCATTCTCTTCCTATAACCAGTCTCAACTGAAGGAGAGTGTATCCCAGGCTAGGTACGTAGTGAAGGATAAGTATTTCTGCCTGCTATGACTCAGAAGCAAAGTAACAGCGTTGGTCTGGCAGACGTGGAGCTGGGTATATGTTGCAGCCCAAGCATAATAAAGGTCTGGAGGCTATAAGTGGGGAAAACCATTCAATCCTGACTTGGCAAAGCTCTTTAAAAAAGAGCTCTTTGCCCCAAGCCACACAGCCTCCCAAATCTCAGTTGGTTCCCAGAATCTAGACACCAGTGTTCCTACAAGAAGTGAACACACAGAGTTCATTTTAATAAGGATTGAATTGGCAGCTGCATGGAGTATTAGTTACAAGAACATAATAGACTCAGTAGAGGGAATCTTTAAGCTGCTAAAAGTGACTACAGGGAATATCCTGTCACTCCTGGAGTCTTTTTCCATTGGCGTCTTCCAGTCATGCAGCAGAAGTGTGCAATTCCGAGGGGGTAGGCACATGGATACCTTGTCAGTGGGACAGTGCTGCTCTGGAGGCTTTCACCACATCCTAGATTGCATCAAGGGCTGCGCTTTGCTGCAGCTTTTAGAGATACGTCTGCTTTTATTGGCCTTTTCCATGTCTGAATGTATTCTGGGTGTTTTGTCGTTTCAGCACAGCGAGGTTTTTGTGTGACTCTTGCAATACTGCCTCATTTAACAATAATGTGGCATCATCTCAGTTTCGCAGCTTCAAGGGTCAGATGTTATGATGACTCAGTTTCTGCAGGGACAGGCAATGTTCACCATCATGGAAGTTTGTTCCTGCAGAAACTCTTGAGTGTGTGTGTCTATGCATATATTTTCATGGTTTTTTCTTCTTTAAGCAGCCTGAAATCTTTGTGGATCCCTGACTAGATGCAGTGAAAGTGTAGGTGTGACTCAATACTAATTTTCTTTGGGACTTAATGGCTTTCCTTGTTGGAGCAAGATGTATGTTGTAGAAGAAAGGCCTTGGATGAGATACTATTTTTGTGAAGCTGCACACAGAAGCTTTCCTGAAACCACATAAAATCTGTTTAGGGCATGCTGGTGGTGGTGTACAAATGAACAAACTTAAAGCTGGAAAGATTAAGATCATGGCAGCAGAGGAAGAACTTAAAATCCAAAAGTTTCAGCCCGTTTGACAGCAGCTAATAGAAGAAAGTTACTTTTTCTCCTGATATGGCCACTAAGTACAACTGCTCATGTACTGCTGCAGTAAAGTGTCTTCATCTGAGGCAGTCCCCTGCATTGCCTGGATAAACCGCTGAGGGTTAAACCACAACAAAATATCCTTGTCTCTAAGTCTGCAGATCTGGAGGGGAAAGAAGTGAGGGATAGAAACAATGGATGTTTTTTGCTGGTTGCCAAGATTTATAATGATGATTACGATGATGATGAGTAGCTGAAGGAATGTTGCTCACATTGTAAACCACTGATCTCCTGACGCTCATCAGCAGAATTTCAGCTCTCAGATATTTTAGTGTGGGGTGTTTTCTGTCCTTATCCAAGTGGTTTATTTAATACAGCTGCAGCCAAATCCCCAACATGGTGGCTTCCAGCTGCAGAGCCTGTGAACCCCTTCCCCAGGCCCCCCTGAGCGTCTGCTGTTCTGAGAGCCCAGCACAGAGAGAAGAGAAGGATGTCACCAAGCAACATATCTTGTTTATCTTTTATTTATTGCAGGTATTTATGCAGGGCAGGTCTCTCTGCTCCCGGCTCACAACTTTGCACCAGTGGCGGCTGCCGCTTGCCAGGCAGAGGCAGGAGGAAGGCAAGGGAAAGGGCATGAATAATGCAGTGCAACATATTTATCGACATTGTCAAGTTGAGCCTCAGATCAAGTTTAGTGGGTAAAGAAGAGGCTTTGAATTCCTGCCATACTACACATTAAGATTCAGCGAACTTGATTTCGTAAAATAAGTGAGTCCAAGAGGCTTAAACACAGGAATGCTGTGTACAAAATGCACCTAGTTTTTTCTTTCCTTTCCCCCCTTCTTGTGCCACTAGTGTGGGATTTGATGTGGGGTGTAAATTGCCTGAAGAAGATTAGCAGGCCATCGACACAGTTCTCCTTTCTCCACTGCATATCTCTCCCACCCTGCAGAGCTGCTGCTGTGTGTGCTGAAAGCTTGTCCCTGTGCCTTCCAAATCCACATGTAAATTTTGGCACTTCTTTGATATGTACCATCATTTGTAATTGCCAAGGCAAAAGTAATAAACTATTCCACTAAGTACATGTGGGGTACGGTGCAGCCTCCAGGAATGGCCATCATGCTGCAGCTGTGGGGGAGCAGCCCTGCTTGCATCCCTGTGCTCACAGCATCCTGGACTTCCCTCACTGTACCGGTCAGCTGCAGGAATGGTACAGACTGCTTAGGCTTAGAGAACAGTGATTTATGTATTTATTTATCTATCTATTATTTATTAGAGCACTGGACTAGGCCTCGAGAGTTATGTTCTGTCACAAACTACTCCAGTTGTTTTGAACGTGTCACTAGGGCTGGGATTTCCTTAAAGCAGGTGGCAGCAGTTCAACTTTTCTGCTGTTTGAAAAGAATGACAGCAAGTCATGAGGAACATCAAGGGGTGGGGAGGAAAGAAGTGAAGAGCTAGTTAAATTAGCACTGAGTACTTCAGAACCCCCCCGCCCTTCATGTTCCTATTTTCATCCCTGTGTGACATTTCCCTACAGCACAGAGAGCCCTGAAACATAAACCATCTTAGCTGCAGTGACTTTGCAGCATTGTGGGCACAAATAACTTATTATGTGTATTTTTATATACATAAGAGTGCATGTAATCTCCTTTTAATGAGTTGCCAGTTATGTAAACTGCCCTTGTGTTTTGAGTCCTGGCCACCAACATCCCTAAGCCTCAGCTTTTGACATTACACCTTGGTTTGTACTCTGCATTTGGGGAGGCAGGTGCTGGTCCTGGGCTCTGAGGTTAGGAATTCATCTGCAGCTGCTCGCCCACAGGTAGTCAGTCATTCCTTAAGGCACAGTTCAGGGGACATTTATTGATTGATACTACTTTTGGCTGTAAATAGTAATTGCAGATGAAAGAAACCCAACTAAACAAGTAAAGGTAGGTAGAAGCCAGACTGGCCCTTGTGTGGTGTGAAGTACTTACTGGCTCACAGTCCCTGGTTTTTAAATGTCTGTGCACACCCTGTTGTGTGTATGTGTGTGTGAAATTAAAATGGGATTGTTATTCAGCCTGCATTTAAGTGCCTAACCTATCCATTTTGAAGTCATCCTTCTGCTTTGTGGGAAAGCTCATACTTTAAATTGTATTTTTTATTGGGGGTGGGAGGAATAGGTCCACAGGGGGTTTCGTGGACAGTTCACACTGTCAATTCAGCATTTCTGCACACTAGAAAAACATAAGTCTTCACAGTCAAAAAAGAAAAAAAGAGCCCCTGAAGAAGTGATCTTAATTCTAAGAATTTTTTTTTTATTTAAATGTGAAGAGTCTGGGATTTTTTTAATTCAAACAAATAAATATTTTCCAGAGAGCAAACATAATTTCACTCCGTCTATGGCACACAAGGGAAAGAAATGATTACTTGACCCCAGGACAACGCAGTGCTCTTTTTTTCTCCGTTGTCTGGTTGTGGTACAGGAATGTGCAATCTGCAATCAGAACTGGCAGATGCACAACTTTTGTTTGTAAAACTGACTTCATTATTCCTGCTGTAGGGGTGGGCTGGCCGAAGATGTTTGGGATGCTGACAATTTCTGGCCTTCCTGTTGAATCATCCGTACGTTTGGCCTGGACTGAACGAGCAGTAGCATCACTAAGCTCAGATCCAGGGTCTTGGGAATCAGGAAGCAGCTAGCACATTTTAACCACAGCTTTTTAGCACTAATTGTCATTATCTTGGTGTTACCATGGTTTTACTCCACCCTGTCCCTCAGTTTTGTTTTGATAACTGCTGACACTACAGACTTTTTGGACCAGGGTCATCTTCTCACGTCACATGCAAAGAGTAGAGCAGAGGTGGTTTTAACTGCAGCGTTACATAGCACTATCACGTTACAAATAACTATGATCTAATGTTATATATCACTCTACAGCTAAAAATCCCAGCCGCCCACCAGTACTTAGCTATATTTTGCTCCTGATGGCTTGTGCAGTGCTGCACCTCCTGCTTGTATCACTCTAATGGCTCTCTTCCCTTATTTACCTTCCCAGATGTCTGCCCTAGTCTGAAGTGATTCCCTTAAGGTTAAGACAAAGACACTGGGGACAAAAATTATGTGTGATTGTGTAATTAAAGCCTGTATTAATTTATGCAAGGTAGTCTGTGCAGCCCAAACTTCAGCATTTCTTTTGGAGTTCTTGAATCAATCTTCGTATTTGTCTAGTAGGAAAGACTTCTTTTTCATCATTTTCCGAAGTGAAATTTCTTTGTTTTCTTAATAGAAAATGCCAGTTATACTATGCCCAAAAATGATATTTCTGTTTCCTTTGCAACCACCCATGGGATTTGAACCACAGACCTACAGCACTGTAACAGAGGTCTCTATCGTGTGCTAATTAAAGGGATTCAAACCAAAGTCAGACAGAAGGGGAAAGCAGCAGCTTGGGGCCAGGTGGTAAAAAGGGGGTTTAATTCAAGGACACATCACATCCCCTCCATGGAAATCCCCAGCTGATCATACTGTCGTTGGTCTTCCCCATTTGCTGCCCGTCCCTTTCCAAGTCTCATTTGGGAACTTTCCCTTCCCAGTGCTGTGGGACTGTCTTTCTCCCTCTCTCTCTACTGTTATTCATCCCTCTAATTGTGTAAAACGTTTTGGGCTGTAGTTTCCATGAAGGATGCTATGCAGACTAAAGTTGGTGCTGTTTATATGAAATTGTAATCTGTAATTTGTACTTTCTTCGCTGTATAACTCAAGTTTATTAAATAAGGATGTGGCTGGATGTAGTTTTTAATATCAAGTAGACAATGCAATTTGGTTTTACCATTTCCTTTTGGTGGTCCCTCTTTATTACTTTTCATCTCACTTAGAAGCATTTGAATTGTGGCTTTGTGAGCATCGTAACAGTGGGTTAGAGATGCAGGAGATGGAGAAGAGGTCAGCAGGAGTGACTTGAGTGTCTGTGACTCAAAGTGACCAGCAAACTCCGTGGAAAGAGTTCAGTTTCTGTGAATCTCATCTGGCTGTTTATTTTGTTTTACCTTCCTAGTATTTGATTATTGCTAATACTTAGGAATCCTGCACTTAGGAATCATGTTGACTTGGGACCTGAAGTACTGAACAGCTCTTTACTATAGCAAAGCTCAACTCCTTTGTGTCTCGTGACACTTCTGCAGCTCAATGACCTGGTTGGTGGCCCTAGCAAGGCCTCTGAGCTTACCTTTTTGTTAGAATAGAGAGAAAAAGAAAAAAAGAAAAAAAAAGGCATTAAAATTAAAGTCTCATCACTGTAATGAAAAGGTTATTTCCCCTTCTCTCTCAAGTTAAGTTCTGTGCAATTGCAGCTCGCATTGTCCTGTCCATCTTGTAGTCTCATTAGCTGCTGGACCACAGAGGAATTGAGGAGAGAGAGTTGGGGGTTTTATCTGCATGCCGTACCAGTGTCAAGATTCAATGAGATGATGGCTTGTCATTTTTTATTAATGAGTTGGAGCCTGATTCATTATAGATGTGTGGAATGAGCTCAGTGTGGCTGCAGGGGGAGGGGAGGGACTCTGCCAGTGAAGAGGTGCCCCCAACGTGGGTCTTCTCCTGTTTAGCCCCAAGCAAACTGGCTGATCAGTGCTACTTTGCCATTGGTCTGTGCGGCCCTGAGTAAGCACACAGCTCCGCTTTTCCACCTCCCAAACCCGCAGATTCCAGCATATGACAAGTGGCCCCAGAGGAGAAACAAGTATCTAGTGATGCTCAACAATTAAGTGTTACTAAGAAGGCACTGTCCCTCAGGGTCTGATCTTCTGGCAGGTTGGTGGCTGAGAAAGTCTTCCAGAGTTTCTGTTTGAGTGATTGATTGGTGTGGTGGATAAAATCATGTTCTTGCCAACAGAAGCAAATAGCTGTGTGTCTTTCAGTCCTTCCTTGCATGCTGGTGGCATGAGTCACATGTATGTGTGATATGTGTACATATAAATACACACATATGTATAGACATGTGTACATGCAAAAAAAAAAAAAAAGAAATTAAGTATGTATTTTTATCAAAAACCACGTGGTCAGAAGAAGCTATTTGTGTTCAGAAGGAGGTATGTCAAGTGCTGGGGAGATTGAGAGGAGGTGACCCTCTTGCCCTGGGCAAATCTAAATTGCCTTGAGTAGAAATGATCACTGGCAGTCTGAGGGCCCCACAGCCACACCACCAGAGGAAGCCTCTCTTGGTGTGGGCACAGGCAGAGGCCGGGTTGTGCCCTGCAGCTGCTGCCCTTTGCCAGCTGCTCCTGGCTCGGGCCACATGGGCAGGCTGTGCCTGCAGTGTGCCTCTCCCTCACAGACCACACATGCCTCTGTGAGATGCTTCCTTGGTGGGGGGAGGAATTTGGATAGCAAGAGCTCTTGAATATTGGAAAACAGGATTAAATACTTAAGGAGTATTTAAGCCCAGTTTAAAGAGTGCTTAAGCCAGCTTTAAAAACCCAGCATAGGCTCTTCTCATTGCACAAACTTAATTAATTCCGTTTTTGGTGCTTCTGTGTTTCTGCCTATTGCTAGAAGCCCTGAAAAGCTGCAAGAGGGGTTCCTCTCTCACACTTTTTGTGCTATTTCTATGGATCAAAGAAGTACAAGTAACTATCCTGGCTTTTGGAAGTGTCTGCGACAATAATCTGGCCTTTTGGAGAGTCATAAAGTTATAGCTAGAGGCAGAATAGGCATAATTTAGCTTGCTTGTTACATTTTGTTTATTATGTGTTTAAGTTTGTAAGCTCTATGTTCTTTTCAGAGATAGGTGATTATTCAGCATTAATCTCAGTGCAGGCTGTCGGAGTCGTGCAGTTGCAGTTGTCTCTTCTTGATCTGCAGTGAAGGTCATGCAGATGTAAGTTATCTGGCTGCTCTCTGTACATAGAAAAGTGTAAATTCTATGTATTTGGGAGTGGTCTCCCGTTGGGAAGGTGTGGTGTGTGTCCCTGTGCCATGCTGGTGCACCCACTGGCATACAGGTTTCTTCTCTACATCAAAACACTGACAGCGAATGAGGAAATATTCCAGAGCATCTTGGAGGATCATTAATTTAATAGCTCATGTTGAATAAGGGAAATTTTACCTGCTTTGCATTTATACTTGCCCTCAAATAAATTCTGGCTGAGGTTACATTCTGGTGATCAGCAAAGGACAGAACATGCTGCTTTCCAGTCTTGTTATTTATAATCATGCAGTGTGGTTCAAATATTTTAGAGGTAGCTGTACAATTGGGTACACATGGAAATAAAGATGTGCTGCTGCTGTCTGTGGTGAGAGCTTTCTTTTCCAACATTTTTTCAGGACCCACAAGTATTTTGAAATGGTTGGGTGTACTATGTAGAAACTTAAATAAAAACTCAGGGTGCTGTTTGTTATTCTCTGTTTGCTAGAAAAATAAAAGATCAAACTGTCCTTGCAGTAGAAGTGCAGGCTTGAAAGGGTTAATGCAACAAACAGACCTAAAGGAATCTTTTCCCCTTGTAAAATATGCAGCCGTAGTGACAGCAGTATTCCCAGAGTCAAGTTATCTTTTACATTAGTGAATGTTGTTCCTAAAGCTTTAGCTGGGGTAATAAATGATTCATGGTAACCACACCTTTGTGCACAGCCGTCCACTTGATGTTCAGTCCATATGCGACTTCAAGAAGCCTTGTGCAGGAGCTCCACAGCTCCAGTTCTGCAGCTTTCTCCCAGGAACTGTGACAGGGAGAAAGGCATTTGAGTAACAAATGGTAAGTCGAAGGGAAAGGTTTCTCTTCTGCTTCTTAAAGTGTAAATTAGCAGTGTTTGTTTGTGCTTTCTGTGCAATCCAAGTTTGTTGCACGTTCCTGAGAGTCTGGATATGGAGAGAAGGCGGCTGAATCTATTCTCTTTGGAAAAAGGAAAATAGGAAGGCAACTTTAGAAGTTCTGTGTGTCAGTTCTCCAACCACATCGCCAACATACAACTAATGAGACCTCCCAGTGCATTGGTGCTGCAAGACCCGCTTACAAAGCAGCTCCAAGTCAGATGACATTCAGAGAGAGCCTAGAGAGTAGGTCTCCCATTGCCTGACCTTCTGCTGATTCTGTCAAATGTCCAAGACTCTGGGCTCCTCTCAGACTCTTTGTGCCTGTGTGCAGTTGTGGGCCCAGGCTTCTTCTCTTAGGAGAAGGTGGCTGACCAAGCTGGGATCTCTGCTCTGGGTTTTTGAAAGCCAAGGCTCAGTCCCTGCCGCCTCTGTCATTTGTCATGCTGGGTTAGTAATTTGATAAATAGTTGTGTCTCTTGATAGGACATGTTAGATGTGTTAATTTGACCTGACCCAAAAGCACATAGTCTGTGATAAACCAGTTATAAGCCACTGGCATAGTTATAGATGCACATCTAGTGAGTTCTTAATCTGATCAGGAGGATGGATTTCTAAAATGGTTGGGAAAATTGCTTTTGGAAGACTCCATCCACAGATAAAAGGGAACTAACAAAAAGTTACACTTACAAGAAATGGACCCCATCTTTACTCTTCCTGGTTGCATTCAGATGGCTGAAGAGATCAGGGCAGGACTTTGTCTCTCGTCCTGCAGTCCAGTTTAACAACAGCGTCCATGTCCACACAGCTACATTGCTTTCCTCCCCAAAGCAACGTGGGCTTGTCTGCACCAGGTCCTGGAAACAATCCCAGGCCAGTGCTCTCCTCCCAGATGTGCCCGTTGCCTCCTGGCACAGTGCAGGAGGGTGGTTCTACACAGTCAAACAGAAGACCCAGTAGTTCCGTGGTGGAACTGTAGCCTCACTGATCCTGCTCCAGTAGAAATGACTGAGAAGGTAAATGCTAAATTTTGAGACCCTGTGATTACTAAAGATAGATTTATCCAAGCAGCAGGACTTGTGCAAGATTTTAAAAAAAAATCTTCAAGAGTCTTCCTGTTGGGAGAGACAAAGAAGGCACAAGGTTGACCCAATTAGAGAGTGGATATGGTTAACAGACCACCACGTCAGGGCACATTTGTGTTCTGAGATCTAATGAGAAGTGAGTGGAAAGAGGAGGTATCAAAAAGCAGTCTTGGACTAGCCTGAGAAGTTTTTCAGCAGTTCAGAGAACAGCATAGAATTAATAAGGACAGCAAATATTCAGGAATGACAAATACTAATGAAAGGAATTTGTCCCAGTTCATTTAGTTTGCTGTGCAGAAAAATGCGGTGGAGGCTTTTGGTTTTGATCTTGAGTCAACTTCCAAACCGGTAGTCCATATGTCATTCCCTTATGACCGTCCCCTGCATGAGCAGGAAATGTTGTGCCAAGTGTGCAGTTGACTTTCCCAGAGCCATGTTTCAGAGTGCCACACTCTCCAGAGCAGAGTAATGTATTGGAGACCTGTGTTTTATGTATCTCTCTCTCGGGCAGTTCATGAATAGTAAGTACACTGGGTTTTACAAGGACAGATATGGAATGGCCTCCATTGCGTTTGAGTAGAAAGTACAGCAAACAATTGACATAGCTCAGTCTTGGGCATTTACTGGTTTGAAAGGAAAAACAATTTCCAACAACTGAGGGGTCTTTTTCTTAGCAGACCAATCACAAACTTTTGAAGCATGAAATGAATTTCACTGGTCCTTGCCAATAAGCTTCTTTCTCTCATATTGGTTTTTATGAAATGGCTGTAATCTTTGCAGGTAATGAATGAAAGCTACACTATGAAGTCCTACCTAACATTCTTCTTCTTGATTTATGGTGTATTGGTCAAACTAGTAAACTGATAATGATCACAAAATAACGATAAATCACTGTGGGATGATGTATCAGAAACAATAGAAAATGTTCTGGAGGAAGAAACTTGGAGCCTTTTGAGGAACAGCTAGGTGTTCTGCAGGTATGAAAGATACCAGAGAGTTCTCAAAAATACAAATTAAAAGACTCTCTCCCTTTGTTTCCGTCAGGATTGGGCTGTTCCTTGCCTCTGTGTGAAACAAGACATTTATGATGAACTAAGGTTCCCACACCCCCAGTGTATCAAATCTAATTAGAAAGTGCTGGTGGAAATCAATTTAGGCCAAAATCCTGTCTGGATCTGAAGCTGAGATCTGGACATGATCATTCCAGTTTGTACAATTCTGCAGAACACTGGTATTTAGAGCTCACTCCTGCCAAAAAAAAAAAAAAAAGACCCTTGTGGATAAATCTATGCGTTTAATAGTTTTCTAAAGATGAAGCAAAGTAATATTGCTGTCTTGTATTGTCTCAGCATCTAGATAATGCACCTTTTTTTTTTGTCCATCAGATGTGTTTTCAGACAGTCTGTATTTTTTTGTTGCTATCATATAATCATAATGCATTCTGACTCCAATGAGCTTTGTCTAATAATGTGCCAATAGATAAAATTATAGATGGAGCAAAATCACCCCTGCCTAAATGTAGTTTGAAGACATAATAGTGTCTCCTGAGAAACAAAAAGTTACCCAATCTTTTGGGGACTTGATCTATCCGAAACAGATCTTCGTAGAAAGGTTTTGGGTTAAATTTTCCCTCTTATCTTGTCTCATAATGGAAACATTCTTTGGACTTGGTGCTAATCATACCAATGAGCCAGCTCTGATTGGTACTAGCTTGCAAAAGGCCTCTTTTGTTCTTGTTAGAGTATCTAACCTCTAAATCTATTTAATACCCTTTCCCTGGTTGTCCATCATTATGACACATGATTTTCCAAAGGATTTACTATTAGTTAGCAGCATAGGGCTTTCTCCCTGGGGTAGCAGCTACTTGCCGTGAAGAAAATGCATGTTCGATGTAGCAATTTGTCTTTTTTTATATATTTATTATAAGAGTAAATGAGTTATTGTGGGGGACTTCAATATTATTGCAAATTAGGTGCTACAAGCCAAGCCATGCACATTTGTTATGTTTCCAGGCATACACAGCATGCATAGCAGTTCAAAAATCAGCAGTCATATTATATCTAGGCCTTTTCCTGGGCAGCTGTTACTTTGCAGGTATTTTTGTAGTGTGACTGTTCCATAACTCTGCTTACTTCAAATGAAAGGGAGAGGGGGAGCTGTTACAAAAGTGATTGCTATAAAAAATGTTTTGATGAGCATGAAGGCATAAATTATAAAATCTCTCAAGATTTGGTTTCTAAAGTAGGTATGGGCTAATGAATATATAGAGAGCATTGCTTGTCAGATAATCCTTCTATGATAGTAATTTATTAACTGGTTGGTTTTTTGTTTGGTTTTTTTGGGGGTTTTT